>JAJKFJ010020654.1:0-36241 GCA_027382625.1 Tetmemena sp. SeJ-2015 | reverse complement strand
TATAAAAATGATCTTTTCTGGAGAGCGATCAACACGAGCCCATATTTTAGTGGGGCCAGTTGCCTACAAACGAACCGAAAAACAGCCTTTTTCAACAGTCATCAAGATTTGATTTGATCAGGTTTACCTCTAAAAGCTGCAAAAATGCGTCTTTGCCACCCGCTCTAGCACTCCTCAGCCATATGACTCTGCGGTCGCAAACCACGTGCGCAAATCGACTCAGCGCCCCTCAAATGACCCCAGATAGGCTCTGTCTTGAGACCTCGCCAAAAGTGTTGCGGGTCGAGTCGCACCCCTAAAAAGGGCGTTTTTGGCCCGGAGCCCTCTTCGAAAGTCCATGTGCAAAAGTGGCCGTTTTCACCTAATTGAGTTATAAAGCCAAAATTTTTTTTAAAAGAGATTTTGACACATTCCTTAGCAGAGCAGAGACGCTTCTCAAAGTAGAGTTCTACGAATAAAAATGAAGTCTTTCTGGAGAGCGAATCAAAAGACCCCATAATTTGTGGGGCAGTTGCCTTACAAACGACCGGAAAAACAGCCTTTTCAAAAGTCATTCAAGATTTGATGCGATCAGCGTACCTTAAAAGCTTGCAAAAAATGCGTTTTTCGCCACGCCGCTCTTAGCTCCTCAGCCAATGCTCTGCGGTGCAAACCAGTGCGCAAATCGGACTCAGCGCCCCTTAAATGACCCAGATAGCTCTGTTTGAGACCTCGCCAAAAGTGTTGCGGGGTCGAATCGCACCTCTAAAAAGGGCGGATTTTGCTGGAGTCCTCATCGAAGTCCATGTGCAAAAGTGGCGTTTTCACCTAATGAGTTATAAAGCACAAAATTTTTTTCCAGAGATTTTGACACATCCTAGCATAGCAGAGACGTTCTCAAAGTGATCTACGTATAAAAATGAGTCTTTCTGGAGAGCGAATCAAACGAGCCCATATTTGTGGGCAGTTGCCTTACAAACGACAGAAAAACAGCCTTTTCAAAGTCATTCAAAGATTGATGATCAGGTACCTTAAAAATGCAAAAATGCGTTTTTCGCACCCGCTCTAGCTCCTTAGCCAATGCTCTGCGGGTGCAAACCAGTGCGCAATTCGGACTCAGCGCCCCTCAAATGACCCAGAAGCTCTGTTTTGAGAAAACCTCGCCAAAAGTGTGTTTCCGGGTGTCGAGTCGCACTCCCTAAAAAAGGCGTTTTTGGCCGGAGCCCTCTTCGAAGTCCCATGCTGCAAAAGTGGCGGTTTTCAACCTAATGCAGTTATAAAGCAAAATTTTTTTAAAGAGATTTTGACACATCCTAGCATAGCAGAGACGTTCTCAAAGTGATCTACGAATAAAAATGAGTCTTTCTGGAGAGCGAATCAAACGAGCCCATATTTGTGGGCAGTTGCCTTACAAACGACCGAAAAACAGCCTTTTCAAAGTCATTCAAGATTTGATGATCAGGTACCTTAAAAGTGCAAAAATGCGTTTTTCGCACCCGCTCCTAAGCTCCTTCAGCCAATGCTCTGCGCGGTGCAAACCAGTGCGCAAATCGGACTCAGCGCCCCTTAAATGACCCAGATAGCTCTGTTTGAGACCTCGCCAAAAGTGTTGCGGGGTCGAGTCGCACCCCTCAAAAGGGCGGTTTTGGCCGGAGCCCTCTTCGAAGTCCATGTGCAAAAGTGGCGTTTTCACCTAATGAGTTATAAAGCACAAAATTTTTTTCCAGAGATTTTGACACATCCTAGCATAGCAGAGACGTTCTCAAAGTGATCTACGTATAAAAATGAGTCTCACCCGTTCTGGAAGGAAGCGAATCAAACGAGCCCATATTTGTCGGCAGTTGCCTTACAAACGACCGAAAAAACAGCCTTTTTCAAAGTCATCAAGATTTGATGATCAGGTACTTTATAAAAAGTGCAAAAATGCGTTTTCGCACCCCCTCTAGCTCCTCAGCCAATGCTTCTCTGCGGTGCAAACCAGTGCGCAAAGCGGACTCAGCGCCCCTCAAATGACCCAGATTGCTCTGTTTGAAACCTCGCCAAAAGTGTTGCGGGGGTCGAGTCGCCCACCCTAAAAAGGGCGGTTTTGGGCCCGAAGCCCTCTTCGAAGTCCATGTGCAAAAAGGGCGTTTTCACCTAATGAATATACTAAAGCAAAATTTTTTAAAGAGATTTTTACACATCCTAGAGAGCAGAGGACGTTCTTCAAAGTGCATCATACGAATAAAAATGAGGTCCCTTTCTGCGAGAAGCGGAATCAAACGAGCCCATATTGTGCCGGCAGTTGCCCTTCAAACGACCGAAAAACAGCCTTTCCAAAGTCATTCAAGATTGATGATCAGGTACCTTAAGTGCAAAAAATGCGTTTCGCACTCCGCTCTAGCTCCTCAGCACAATGCTCTGCCGCGTGCAAACCAGTGCGGCAAATCGGGACATCAGCGCCCCTTAAATTGACCGATAGCCTCTTGTTTGAGACTCTCGCCAAAAGTGTTTCGGGGTCGAGTCGCACCCCTAAAAAGGGCGTTTTGGGCCGGAGCATTCTTCGAAGTCCATGTGCAAAAGTGGCGTTTTCACCTAATGAGTTATAAAGCAAAATTTTTTTCATGAGATTTTGACACATCATAGCAGAGCAGAGAAGTTCTCAAAGTGATCTACAAATGAAATGAGTCTTTCTGGAGAACGAATCAAACGAGCCCATAATTGTGGGCAGTTGCCTTACAAACGACCGAAAAACAGCCTTTTCAAAAGTCATTTAATGATTTTTGATCGATCAGGTACCTTAAAAAGCTGCAACAAATGCGTTTTCGCACCCGCCTAGCTCCTCAGCCAATGCTCAGCGGTGCAAACCAGTGCGCAAATCGGACCCAGCGCCCCTTAAATGACCCAGATAGCTCTGTTGAGAACTCGCCAAAAGTGTTGCGGCGGTCGAATCGAACCTCTAAAAAGGGACGGATTTGCCGCGAGTCCTCTTCGAAGTTCAAATGTGCACAAAGTGGCCTTTTCACCTAATGAATTATAAAGCCAAATTTTTTTCCTGAGTTTGCATATGTCCTAGCAAGAGCGGAGACGTTCTCAAAATGATCTACGAATAAAAATTGGCAGTCTTTCTGGAGAGCCGAATCAAAACGAGCCCATATGTGGTCATGTTGCCTTACAAACGACCGAAAAACAGCCTTTTCAAAGTCATTCAAGATTTGATGATCAGGTTACTTAAAAGTGCAAAAATGCGTTTTCGACCCGCTCTAGCTCCTCAGCCACATTTGCTTCTGCCGGGGAGGGTGGCGGTGCGGGGGGGGGGGTGGGTCGGTCGGGGGGGGAGTGGTGGGTGGGGGGGGGGGTGGGAGGGGGGGGGGGTGGGGGTTCGCAAACACCAGTGCGCAAATCGGACTCAAGCCGCCCCTTAAATGACCCAGATAGCTTTGTTTGAGACTTCGCCAAAAGTGTTGCGGGGTCGAATCGCACCTCTAAAAAGGGCGGATTTTGCTGGAGTCCTCAATCGAAAGTCCATAACTGTGCAAAAGTTGGCGTTTTCACCTAATGAGTTATAAAGGCACAAAATTTTCAGAGATCTTTGACACATCCTCGCATAGCAGAGAACGTTCTCAAAGTGATCTCGAATAAAAATGAGTCTTTCTGGAGAGCAAATCAAACGAGCCCATATTTGCGGGCAGTTGCCTTACCGAAACACGAAAAAACAGCCTTTTCAAGTCATTCAAAGATTTGATGATCAGGTACCTTAAAAGTGCAAAAATGCGTTTTCGCACCCGCTCTAGCTCCTCAGCCAATGCTCTCCGGGTGCAAACCAGTGCGCAAAAATCGGACTCAGCGCCCCTTTAATGACCCAGAAGCTCTGTTTGAAACCTCGCCAAAAGTGTTGCGGGGTTGAGTCGCACCTCTAAAAAGGGCGGATTTTGCCGGAGTCACTCTTCGAATCCCCAATGTTGCAAAACAGTGGCCTTTTCACCATAATGAATTATAAAAGCAAATTTTTTTCTTGAAGTTTGCAGATTGGTCCTAGCAAGAGCGGAGACGTTCTCAAAGCGATCTACGAATAAAAATGGTCTTTCTGGAGAGCGCATCAAACGAGCCAATTTTGTGGGCAGTTGCCTTACAAAAAACGACCCGAAAAAAAGCCTTTTCAAAGTCATTCAAGATTTTATGATCAGGTACCTTAACAAGTGCAAAAATTTCGTTTTCGCACCCGCTCTTAGTATCCTCAGCCAATGCTCTGCGGTGCAAACCAGTGGGCAAATCGGACTCAGCGCCACTCAAATGACCCAGATAGCTCTATTTGAGACCTCGCTAAAAGTGTTGAGGGGTCGAGTTCGCCCACCCCTAAAAAGGGCGTTTTGCCGTTAGCCCTTCTTCGAAAGATACATGTGCAAAAGATGAGCGTTCTTCACCTTATGATTGTATATTTTTTATCCAGAGATTTTTAGACATCCTAGCTTGATAGCTGAGACGTTCCCAAAGCGATCTTACGGATAGAAATGAGTCTTTCTGGAGAGCGCATCAAACGAGCCCATATTTGTGGGCAGTTGCCTTAACGACGACCGAAAAACAGCCTTTTCAAAGTCATTCAAGATTTGATGCATAAGGTTCCTTAAAAGTGCACAAATGCGTTTTTCGCACCCGCTCTAGTTCCATTCAGCCAATGCTCTGCCCGGTGCCAAAACCAGTGGGGCAAATCGGACTCAGACGCCCCTCAAATACCCAGATAGCTTTCTGGTTGAGACCTCACTAAAAAAAGTGGGCTTTGTGGGGGGCGGGGCGTCGAGTCGCACCCCTAAAAAGGCTGTTTTTGGCGAGCCCTTCTTCGAAGTTACATGTCAAAAGAGGCGTTTTCCACCTAATTGAATTTATTAAAGTAAAAATCAAATTTTTTTCCAGAGAATTTGTAGACATCCTAGCTATAGCTAAGACGTTCTTCAAAGTCATCTACGAATAGAAATGAGTCTTTCTGGAGATCGCATCAAACGAGGCCCATATTTGTGCGCAGTTGCCTTACAAACGACCCAAAAACAGCCTTTTCAACAGGTTTTTTTCAATTCAAGATTTGATGATAAGGTACCTTAAAAGTGCAAAAATGCCGTTTTCGCACCCGCTCTAGTTCCTCAGCCAATGCTCTGCGAGTGCAAACCAGTTGGCAAATCGACTCAGGCGCCCCTCAAAATGCACCCAGATAGCTTCTGTTTGAGACCTCGCTAAAAGTGTTGCGGGGTCGAGTTGCGCACCCCCTAAAAAGGGCGTTTTTGCCGGAGCCCTCTTCGAAGGTCCATGTGCAAAAAAAAAGGCGTTTCAACCTATGAAATTATAAAGGTAAAATTTTTTTTCCAGAGATTTTAGACATGCTAGCTATAGCTGAGACGTTCTCAAAGCGATCTACGATAGAAATTGATTCTTTTCTGGAGACGCGCAATTCAAACGAGCCCATATTTGTGAGCAGTTGCCTTACAAACGACCAAAAAACAGCCTTTTCAAAGTCATTTAAGATTTTTCAAGGTACCTTAAAAGTGCAAAAATGCGTTTTTCGCACCCGCTCTAGCTCCTCATCCAATGCTCTGCGGTGCAAAACCAGTGCGCAAATCGGGACTTCCAGCGCCCCTCAAATGAACCCAGATAGCTTTCTGTTTGAAGACCTCGCTAAAAGTGTATAGCGGGGTCGAGTCGCACCCCTAAAAAAGGCGTTTTTGGCCGGAGCCCTCTGTCGAAGTCCATGTGCAAAAAGGGCGTTTTCACCTAATGAATTATAAAAGTTAAAATTATATTTTACAGAGATTTAGACATCCTAGCTATAAGCTGAGACGTCTCAAAGCGAATTCTACGAATAAGAAATGAAGGTCTTTCTGGAGAGCAGCATCAAACGAGCCCCATATCTTGTGGGCAGATTGACTAACAACGACACCGAAAAACAGCCTTTTTCAAAAGGTCATTCAAGATTTGATGATCAGGTACCTTTAAAAGTGCAAAAATGCGTTTCGCACCCGCTCTAGCTCCTCAGCCAATTCTCTGCGGGTGCAAACCAGTGCGCAAATCGGACTTCAGCGCCCCTTAAATGACCCAGATAGCCCTGTTTGAGACCTCGCCAAAAGTGTTGCGCGGTCGAGTCGCACCCCTAAAAAGGGCGTTTTTGGCAGGAGCCTCTTCGAAGTCCATGTGCCCAAAAGTGGCGTTTTCACCTAATGAGTTATAAAGCCACAAATTTTTTTTCCAGAGATTTGACACATCCTAGCATAGCAGAGACGTCTCAAAGTGATCTACGAATAAAATGAGTCTTTCTGGAGAGCAAATCAAACGAGCCCATATTTGCGGGCAGTTGCCTTACAAACGACCGAAAAACAGCCTTTTTCAAAGTCATTCAAGATTTTGATGATCAGGTACCTTAAAAGTGCAAAAATGCTTTTTCGCACCCGCTCTAGCTCTTCAGCCAATGCTCTGCGGTGCAAACCACGTGCCGCAAATCGGACTCAAGCGCCCCTTAAAATGACCCAAGATAACTCTGTTTGAGACCCTCGCCCAAAAGTGTTTCGCGCGGTCGAGTCCACTCCTAAAAAGGGGCGTTTTTGGGCGGAGCCCTCTTCGAAGTCCATGTGCAAAAGTGACCTTTTCACCTAATGAATTATAAAAAACAAAATTTTTTCTTGAGTTTGCAGATGTCCTAGCAAGAGTGAGACGTTCTAAAAGCGATCTACGAATAGAAATGAGTCATTCTGGAGAGCGAATCAAACGAGCCATATTTGGTGCGGCAGTTGCCTTACCAAACGACCCAAAAACAGCCTTTTCAAAGTTATTCAAGTTTTGATGATCAGGTACCTTAAAAGTTTTGCCAAAAAATCGTTTTCTGCCACCGCTCTAGCTCCTCAAGCCAATGCTCTGCCGTGCTGCAAACCACGTGCGCAAATCGGACTCAGCGCCCCTCAAATGACCCAGATAGCTCTGTTTGAGACCCAGTTGCCCTACCGAAAAACAACCTTTTCCCTCTAGCAAAATATGTACCCATGGGGTGCCTCAAATTCCTATAAAAAGAAAAAGATTTGACTAAATTTTGCTATAGGTTCCCTCACTCATTTTTCTATAACTCGACAACGAGTGATCCGACGTTAATATTGGGAACGCCTCTTGATTTAGATCCCCTTTAATGACCTGTGTATATTGTTGTCACTTCCTTGCATCAATAAAAAAGGTGTCATATGTCAATCTTATTTGTGACAATCTCTGAAGTCTCTACAAATTCATATTCAATATAATTATATTATCCACTTTTATAATAAGTGATTCTTATTTTTAATTTATAATTTTATCTATTTCTATTTTTTTAACTTTATTAATTTTATTTTTTTTCTTCATAATTGCATGTTATATTTTAAATATGGGGGGCATTTCCTCGTCAGTAATATTAAATAAAGTTTAGAAAAACATTTTATTATATTATAATTTCCGCTCCATAATTTGATTCTTCCAGTTAATGAGGACTGTTTGAACATCTAAGGCTTTAAATCTTAATCCTAATTGGGTCAGTTAGAGGTCAGCTGCACATAAATAAAATCTATATTTTTAGATAATTTTTCGCTATTATAAAATAAATTTAAAGTGCAATTTTGAAATAGTACAGCATTTTTATATAATCAAAATTTAGTTCATGATTAAGGGACTAATGCTGCATTTTTTTCAGCTTTACTTCTTTGGGCTTTAAGCTGAATCATGTTATGTTTTCATAAAATACGTTACTTTTTCAAAATTGCACTCTAAATTTATTTACAATAGCTTAAAAATTGCTTAAAATATAAATTATTTTTTTTTAATCTGAACTCTAAGTGGCTGAATCAGGATTAAAATTTGAAGCCTTAGATGTTAGAACAGGCTTCTATAACTGGAACAATCAGATTTAGGAGCTAAAATTATCAGATAAACATATTTTTTCTTACCTTTACTCATGATACAATTTTACGTGAGGAAACCCCCCCCAAACTTAAATTTTAAAAAAATAAAAACAAATTTAAAATTTTTAAAAAAACAAAAATTTTTTCCTGTTTTAATTTTTCCTTAAAAATAAAGATTTTTATATTTAAAAATTTTTTTTCATATTAAAATTTTTAATTTTTAGCTTATATTTTTCTTCGTATATTCTTTTTCCATATTTTTAGATATTTCTTTTTATTTTGAGTGTAACTATGTATTTTATAATATTTCTTATCATATTTATTCTTAAATAACAATGGAAAATATTTTTGTAGAGAACAAACTATTTGAAAGTAGATTACCTCTTCTAATTCTCAATTTATGTAATATACTTCTATTTAATTCTATTATAGCTATATTTGGTACTTTTATTTTACTTGTTTTAATCTTCCAAAATGAGAGTATCAGAAATATTTATTTTATTCACTTTTCAAATTTACAAATTAAAGCATTTTTATTTTTTTTTTTAAATATTTTAAATATGTTATAGATTTTAATTTACTTTATAATTTAAGAAATAATTGTATTAATTTAATAATAAAGAATATTATAATTATCATATAATCAAATAAGGAAAGAAGCTGGATACTTTAAAAAATTTTATTTACTTTAAGATTTCTTTATAAAAATTATATAACAAAATTTAAAGTATTTCTTGATTGAATTTAAAGATTTTTTTAATTTTTTAATTAATATTTAAAGAAAAAAGTAATAGCTAAGAGACCAAATTTTGTTAAAAAAAAGAAAGGTTACTTGGGTTACTAGCAGATTAAATGGCTTTGAATTTAGAGAAAAGATGGATTTTAGATTAGCCTTTGCTATCAGGTTAAAAAAGAAATCGGGTTCTAGATCTTAAAGAAGACTATCTGTTTAGCACCTATCAGATAGACATAACAGAACGAATAAATTAGGTCAATAGTTTGATTCCTGTAGTACTTCTAAACTCTCTAATACAATGGATAATTATCAGGAATCATTCCATTTTATCATATTTTAAAAATATAGAAATTAAGAACAACAAGAGAACAAAATTTAATTTAATTTCCATGATGATTTCTTCGATGAAAAGTATCAAGCTTACACCTAGCTCAAGGGAGGATTCTATTTTGAGTAAAGTTAAAATCATATAAGAAGATACTCTAACAAGCAAAATAGCAACAGGATTTATCCAGTCAAACAAACTATAGATCAGAACAATCAAAATAAATAAGATGATACTTCTTAGAGGTTAGGTATGACAATATTTTTTAATTTTTTCATAATTATTAACTATTTTTTAAATCAATTTAAAACATAAAAAAATTATATGTATGACAGAGGATATAGAAATAGAAGATAAGAGGATTTCATAAAATAACATAAACCAGGATACTTTAATGACTAGAGCTCTTTGGATTTCCATAAGAACTCTACGCTTTCAAATAATCAGAAGATAATCAGTGGTATATTTCAAAGAGAAAGTCAATCATTTTTGTCAAAAGATGACTATTTCTCTATCATCAACAAGTTCAAGAGAGAAGGAGAAAATTCTCATTTTTGATTTCTTTTGCTTTTGAATATCATATAACTAATCTATCAATTTTATATCTTCAATTTATACTCAGATAAAATTATGGCGATGCCCCATTAAATTAAAAATTATTTAATTTTTAATATTAAAGTGAATATAGCTATGATTATGAAATTCATAATTAAATGGAAAGAAGACTTATTTAATTCAAGTAACCTACTGCTGCTGAAAGAAAGAATGCTCTTGGGGCTTTGGGAGGAACTCCATTTAAAGTTAAGAAAGCTCTTGAAGATGTAGATGAGTTCTGGACACCTATCAGGGAGCCAGGCCCAAATGATTGGCTTGCCAATGAGTTCGAAAGTGGCCAAACTTATCAAGATTATATTTTGATTTCCTAGTAAACAAGAATGCTATTGTCGAAAAAGGAAAGTCTGATATGATTTGCATTCTGCCCCTTGACAAATCTATGAGCAACGACTTCATCAAGAGCATTGAAAGAATGTGTAAAGCCTTTTTCCTTGGGTGTACAGTTAAAATTTTACCTAGAATTTCGTTCTAGGATATTGATAAACTTGAGAGTAGAGAAATTGAAGAGTCTGATGGTACAGCTCACTAATATTCACTCATTGAATATAATTAACTTTAATTTTATTGCATCTATATGAATGATAATACAACGCTTCAAAGATTTTGAGTTGGTTATTTAGAGTATACAAGCCAAAATATCCTAAAGCAGTGTGCTTCATGGCAATTACCAACGAAGACTTGTACCCTGAGGAATAAAATGGTGGCCAAGGATTCTCATTTGTGTTCGGACTAGCTAATGTGATGACTTAGTCAGGGATATTCAGCTTTTTTAGATACAGTCTGTTTTTATAAAGCTTATTTAAAATTGTCCTGAGTACAATCTATCATTTAATTTAAATCACTGTAATTATGATAGCTAATAATTTTGAATAGAGAGGAGGTAGGATCTGACGAGGAAAGAGATAACATTATCCTGTATCGAGCTTGCAAAGTGATGACCCACGAGATAGGACATATGTTTGGAATTCGGCATTGCACTTATTATGAATGCGGAATGAATGGATGCAACCACATTTACGAATGCGAAAGCAGACCTATCTAATTATATCTTCTTATTTGATGTATAAATCTTTTACTGTGTGGTGTGCTTCAGAAAACTAGCATATGCTATTGGGTTCGATGTTGTGGAAAGATATTAGAAGCTTGCTCTTATTTGTGAGGAGTATGGAGGCAGGTTTAGTGAAGATGGAGTCTGGTTCAGGAAAAGACTAGACCACCTAAACAGCAAATTTTAAAAGCTCTAGTCTTCAAATCCGACAAAAAAGTGAACACATTAACAATCGAAATTCTTAATTTTTTGGTTTTGTCTTTTATTTTCGGTATATTCCTTATGTTATAATGAGATAAAATAATGTGAATAAGTAGTTAAATTGATTAGTTATTTAAGTAAGATATAGATTGGATCAGATGGATTAGAAGCCTATCTAAATAAAAATCCTCATTGTGCAATTGGAAACACTCAACCATCAACCAATCACAATCAAAGAATGAGTAATAAAACTTATTTACCTTTATTTTGTGAATAGAATAAATTGAAAAAGTGTCGAGAGCATTACAAAATGTAAGTTTAGAATTGATAAGTGTGTTTTAGTACGATTTGATAGATGAAGTTGACTTGATAATGTTCCCAGAAATGACCTTCACTGGTTCGATGAGTACAATAGACTAAGCTTTGCTATTTTTATTGCGTGAGGCTTAAAAGCTTATTCAAATAATTTGTTAAAGCCTGGATAAGGACTATTTTATGAATTCGCAAAGTAAATAGCTCTGAAATTGAAAGCGCTAGTCGCATACGGTTACTGTGAAGAAGATGAAGGTCGTTGCTACAACTCAATGAGCATAATATCAGAGTAAGGCAGCGTAGTCAAAAATTACAGAAAACATTTGCTGTATCCCACTGAGTTTAAATGGGCCACTCCCGGTAATAGCTTTGAGTACGCTGATTTACACTTCTGGAGGCATAACAAAGTGATTAGGTGTGGACTAGCCATCTGTATGGACATCTGGTACGAACAAGACCAGACCTATGAGGATATGGAATTTGCAAAGTTCTAAAGAGATGCTGGCTCTCAAATAATTATAGGGATTTCGAATTGGATGGATGTGCAGGTTCTAAAGGACCAAGACATCAAAGGGGATGGTATAAAAGAGTTACTGGGTAAACAGAATGACTCATCTAATCACTGACGACACTTTTTGCGGCAACAGGTATCTACTATGGTGCAACAGAGTAGGTAAGGGTTACAGTGACATCAAGAAATACATTGGGTGCTCATCAGTATTTCAACTCAGACCAACTCTATCATATGTTAGTTCTTTAGATTCGGAGTAAGAGGGAGTTTTAGAAACCACTGTTATTTTATGAATCAAAGTTTTAAATTGGTTAAAATTATCAATCTATTGGAGTGAGAATTTAATTAGAACTATAAATAAATTCATCTTCATCTACCCTGCTTATTGTGCTGGTGGTGAGCAATTACCTTCTTGAATTCTTCTTTATCGACTGGGCAATCCTTACTGCTATCTCTGACAAACTTGTAGTAGGCAAAATAGCCTCCACATCCAAACAGTGAAATACTAAGAATGTTAACTGTTTAGAATAATTAGGCTTACATAAAAGCAGTGAAGAGATTTATTTTGAGAGGGCCTATCTTAACTGTGAAGAATTCCTCATCAGGGATTTAGTCGTCATCATATATGGCTCTTTTCTAAGGATCGCTTAGAGTCTCATAGGCTTTTGCAACATGAGAGAAGTATTCAAGAGCCTGAGGATTCTTATCAGGGTGGTAAACCTTGGCCAAGCTGAGATAAGCCTGCTTAATTTGTTGAGTGTTAGCATCTTTCTCGACTCCTAATGTCTTATAAAAGCACTTCTCTATAGTTGGGACATTAAGTGCTTATTGATTATTTTAAATTGGTTCTTGCTAAACCTCTTGTTGTTATTAAGCAGATTATTCTTTGTTTGCTGAAAAGCATCTATGGGGGATTTTTATAGTCACAGCTGTGAGCCTTGCTTGGCTTCCTAATCTATGACTTAGCAAGCCTCTCAAAAGCTAACAAATTAAATTAATATACATTTATAAATAATAGATATCTTAGTTTACTTGTTTAATAATTTGGCCATTTTATAATTTACTATTTTGCATTTAAAACTCAACTACATTTTAATCTACATGCATGGAATTGTCTTTTAAAACTCTTTAAATTAAAAATAGATTAGAAATATAATTTGATGGTAGAGAGATCAGAAATAAACACTTTCGTGCTGTAATACTGTCCATAGTTTAGAAATGTAGCCAAAAGCATAGTTTACTTAGATGAGCTGCTCAAAGATGTAAGAATAGAGTAATCTTAAAATATTAGTACAGGCTGAATGATGAAATAGATCTGATAGTCCTTCCTGAACTATAATTTTTTATCATACATTTTAACTAGCCTTTAGTGGGAAGTCTTTCTTCAGTCCATCGGATATCATCAAGTTTTCTTCTGTGCAGGGAGAGGGCATCGTATTTGATTGGGCTAAGCAGTTAGCGCTAAGACTCAATTCAGTAGTCATATTTGGATATGCTGAGTAAGTAGACAGAGGCAAATAAATTTACAACTCCTTAGCTGTAATTTAAAATGACTAATCCTTATTTTAATATCTTCAACTGGAGAGTTAGTAAAGAACTATCGAAAAACGAAGCTTGACTATATCGATTACTACATTTTCCACATGAGTTTTGAGGGTTTTTAATTCGTGGATGTGGAGTTTCCTCGACTTAACAAGAGTAAAAGGATAGGGTTGGGAATAGGAATGGACATGTGGCACTAGAGCCCAGACTAGTTTGAGAATATGGACTTCGCACAGTATCACAAAGACAATCAGAGTGACCTGATTGTGCTCCTTAATAACCAGCTAGACCTAAAGCAGGCTATTGCAGTTGCCACTTTTATTTTACTAAGACTCAAGTGCAGCTAACATTTTGGCTAAACAGAATGTGTCCCTTTATAGCTGACAGGAACAAGACTAACAAGCCAGTACACTTGATAATCTGCAGTAGAGTGGGAAAAGAATTTGCGTAGCAGTTCTCAGGATGTAGTAGCATCTTCAGGATTTAGCCTAATGTCAAAATATGTAAGAATCTAAATTGCTATGAGGAAGGAGTGTTGCAATATAAGATTGTTTGACAGTCGTGCTTCAAATTTATGAAAATACTCAGAGCATAATAGAAATCTTTTTCGAAATCAGTCTTGCATTAATTTAATTAATCCTAGTTTATCCAAAAATTATATATTTTTGAGAGAAAAAATACAAATTGAATACAAAATTTATTATATTCTTGGACTCATGGATTTTTTAATGAATAGAACCTAGGTTATTAATTTTTTTAATTTATGAGATTAGGGTTAAAATTTTTTTAAAGATAAGAATTGTTGAATAATTTTTGATAGATATTTGGTAAGTATAGATTACAAAGTGAGTGTTCAATCTTATTTGGGTCTCTTTTTACTTTCACCTTGATTAGTTTCTGAATCGGTTATCTTGCTTGAGCCAGTAAAAACAATATTTGGAGTTATTTGATAGAATGAGTAAACAACCTCATAATTTGTTTGAGGATTAAGCTGAGCCAGTAGAAGTTAAGTAGGATTCCTAATATCTGAGAAGTTATCATAAACCAGAATTGAAACTCCGCAAATCCAGTTTTAAAAATCTCTTCTCTTCTGAGGACTTACTGCACCACCCAGGGAAACAAAGCATAAGCACCCAACAACTGAACTAGCACTCTTCCGAAAATGAATGTAGATGCAAATAGTATAGTGTTTACAGTAAACAGGAAGCTTTTATTCTTCTTGTGAACGAATAAAATCTGTCTAATATGAAGGAAGGGAGTTGAGATTTCAGTGAATTAGTTGAAGATAGCACATGAGAGAGGCACGCCACTGTCACTTATCAGGGCAAAGAAGAAGCCTACTGAGGCGAAGATGTGATGTGCGTAGGTTTAATACATGAGGGCTGAATTGTCTTTGATGAGGAAGACACACACGAAAAAATCCATCACCAAGTAGCCAATAGTGACTAGAGCTGCAAACTAACTGAAGTTCTTAGGGTTCTCCATGCAATAAGGACTAGTGAGCATGGTTTCTCCTTCATCATAGCTTTGCTTTTCGCACAAGAAGAAAATGGCTGTAGTGCAAGTGCTGTAGATACCACACCATGGACAATCGCTACATATCTATCAAGATACTCTGCCTTTTGGCGGCTAGACATTACTTGATACTCCAAAGGCCCAAGTAGGTCAAACACCTTTTTAACGAAAGTGTAAATGCCTACGAATGCCATCACCATTGCAAGTGTGATGCAGATGTAGTCAAGCTATTTGTGAGGGCCGTGGTCTGAGGGCTGCTCGGCAAGTCTCCAAAGCTGTTCGTCCATTCTATTGATCCTAATAATATAGTTAAATTTATTTAAATTCAAACAAATTAGGCTTTGCTGAAAGTGAAAAGGATATGAAGAGTTGTTGATTTAAAATTATTATTGGAAATAAAATGTATGAATATAATATAACGTTTGTTAGTAGTTTGAATTGATAAAATGATGTCCAGGAGAACCAACAGAGCCAAGTCCACTCAAGTAAACTGCAACTATAATCAAATATCAAACTCATGATAAACTTATTGTTTAAAATTAAAAATTCATTTCCATATACCTAACTCTATGTTATTAGCAGAGTGGGCAGAAGAATCTGAACAGGAGCATCATGATGAGGAAGTACGGACTAGATGAGGCGCAAGCCTACGTGGAGCAAAGCACTCTGCTCGAGCCCAATAACTTCATCCCCTCATGGGTAAGTTACATCACTTAATCTCTTTCAACAGGAAGCAGGCGATGAGGAGAAGAAAGAAGTTTCAAATGCCCTTAAGAAACTCAGATATAAATACGACGCCATCCACAAGATGGTTGTTGAGAAGACCAACCAGCTCGACCTCATTAAGAAGGGAGTCGAGAAGATTGGCTAGGAGGAGCACAAGGTCGAGCAGGACACCGGCGGCACTCATCAGGAGACAGAGGAGGCCAAGCAAGACTTGTCTAGCATCCAGGAAACTCATGAGTTCGAGCAGTTGTTCTAGTGCCAGTATTAGCACATGCTCGACCGCATGAAGAAGGATCTCATCGCTCTGCAGTTGACTAGTAATGACCTGATGGAGTCACTCAAGTCAAAGAAGATCATCATCAACGAGGAGCTGAACAAACAGCGTAAGAGCAAGGAGAACAAGTTGCAGAGCAAGTACAGACTGGACAACCTCATGAAGAACATCGACCACGAGCAGAAGAAGAGACAGGAGAGAATTCTCTCTCTGTAAACAGCATTAGAAATAAAGAAGAAGCTCTCAGAAAAGAATGGACAGAGTTAGGAGGCAGTCTGAGATCGCAGAGGCAGCTGCTAACGAGAACAAGGATAGCAATGAGATAAAGCTGAGGGAGAACTTCATGATCCAGCGCATGTGGAGCCAGTTCTACAAACGCAAGATGAACAACGAAATGAAGAAGTCTCACTAGATTGAAGAGGCATTCTAAGCCATTAGAACTGCTACTGGATGCACAGATGTGCAAGACATAGTGCAGAAGTTCCTGACTAAGGAACAGACCTACGCCTAGTTACTCAAAGCTGTTAGTGAAAATTATAAAATTGTTGCCATTTAAATGAGAAGAGACTAGATAACCTGAGAAGAGGCAACGAAGACAAGAGAGAGGAACTTCATCAACTGCAAATAAATCTTAACCAAATCGCTTCCAACTCCGGATCTTCTTAGTAGAGATCTAAGAGCCAGACTTCAGCTCCTCAGCAAGCAGCCACCAGCTAGGAAATAATGGACTTGGAGAAAGAGATAGATGTGCTAGAAAAGGAAGTGCAGAACAACGAAGAGAGAAAGAAGAAAATCTACCTCGTAACAGACCAGGTTAGTGGTTGGGGCAACAGAGTCCTTAATAAACTCAACAGTCAAGTGTTAGGTAATGACTCTACCCCACTTCAAAAGAAGCTGCCTATTTTGAGTCTGTTCAACCAAATAACAGAAATCATCACCAACTAGCTGGAGGACATTATAATGCAGCAGGAGAACGATGACTAGGAAACTGGATTCATTACTGCTAAGGATTTCATGAATGACTTTGCTACCGAAGAGTTCCTTACTAAGAACATCAGAGTGCGCCCCATAAGCGGGGTCACTCACAAGGATGGAGATGACAAAAGCGAGCACATTTCAAGAGGCAACCTTATGGAGAACGGGAGTGTTGGCGGAGGAGACGATGAAGAAAAATTCAACAAAATGGTTAACCTCGAAATGGAGGACTAACGCAAGCGCATTAAGCTCCAGAGGGAGGAAGTAGAGCGCAGAAGGCAACTAGCAGAGGAGAAGAAGGAAAAACTAGCAAGAAAGAAGCAGTGATTATCTCGTTCTCTCTTATCTAAGGCGTATAATTATATACTTACATGCTTAATTCTTAATTGATGGACTTTCAATTCTAAAAGGCGTCACATTTCTCTGAAATCTAAATGATAGAAGGTGTTATTTTCAAGGTCCATATTTCTGCTCGATAATTTTATCAACGAACTATAGGTAAACTGGTTTGGCCATGCTTCCAGGGATGTAGGACTTAGCCATTTCTATTCTTTGTCTTTCCCTCTGCTCTAGGAAAGCAAACTTTTGAAGTCTATCCTATGGCAGATACTAGTTGTTCATGTCTCCGTAGTAAATTAAATAAAATGCAAGCCTTGGGTGGGATCCTCTCCCTCTAGTTATCGTGGAGTCTAACTATGACGATGCGTATTCCAGAATCTTATTTTGAGTTTTCTTTCCTAATGACGTTGACTGGGTTAGGATTTTATAAGGCAAACTGAAGTAAGTCCGGTTAAACTGGTCCAGTAAACAGAGGCAACTAAAAACAAATTAGAAAAGGAGTTATCTTACAGCGAAGAGTCCACTGTTAGTGAAAGTGCTGTGGTTCCATCTTCATTATCAAGCACTTCATAGACTGGCAAGTAGGTCCATCCCACGTCAAGTAGCTGCACATTTTAGCCTGTTATCTTCAAAGCTTTCACATCAATCACGAAGCCTAGTCTCTTATTAGGAGCAAGTCCAACATAGTTTATCATGTCCTCATTCATTTATAATGAGCTAAATATTTTCAATTTAAAATTTTCTTTTGATTGAACTAAAGGGAGTTCCAAGGCCCATCGAACACATAATCAGTAAAGAAGGCAACATCTTAAGTGCGCTTCATAGGTGTTTTGTAAAGTGATCCAGGTGGGGAGATAGAGGTTATCACGACATGAGGGAGCTTATTTACCAGACCATGGATCCTCTCTATTGCAAACCTGAATCCATACTTTGCCTCATAAGAAGAAAAGAACTTCATGTCAATTGAAGGAGTCTACGGATTAGTAACTAGCAACTTATCAAGCCAAGCTAGTTTAAATTAATAATTTTTTAAACAGATTTATAGTAAGGCTTCATCAGACTAAAATGTCAATAAATAATTTGATGTATTACCATATTTTGAGTGCGAGCTTTCATCATTTGAACAAACCTAGTGACCTGTCTCATAGGTGGATTAGGTCTCTTTACTTTGAAGTCAAAGAGCTCCTTCTCGAATTAGCTGACTTGACAGTAGGTTGTGTTGTAGGCTGCGTCTTGATAGTCAGGAGGGTCAACGATCAACCCCTTGGCTCTCCATTAGTCAATCTTCACATCTTAAATGCTAAGCACTCTTGATGCTTCGGTTGGTGCTTTGTAGCATCTCACAAGTACAGAAGCACATGGAATTTTCTCAAGGGCTTGTCTAAAAATGTTCAATATACTTTTAATTAAACTTACACGTTTTCTAGAGTTAAATCCTTTTCGACTGAGATCTTGTTCACATATAGTGGAATCTGATAGCATCCTTATTGCAGCATTACACTCAGAGTGTTCCTGTTTGTTACTGGTAGCTTTGTCTGGTAGTTTACAAAGAGAGGGAAATATGCATAGCCAACTATCTTCTCCAAACCGTCAAATCTGTCTATGGTCTCTACGGTTATAATATAATAGCACAACTATAAGATCTGAAGTTGTTATATTAGCACAGTGAGAGTGGGATCTATCTTAGGGGCTCTAATTTCTTATCTAAATCCAAAGAAGGGATGTCTTCCTAGTGAAACATCTAAATCTGCGAGACCTTTAGTTGGATTTATAACTCTATACTGGTCTATTGTAAAAGCTCTCACCAATATTCTTGAGTAGGAAACATTTTCGGGGAGGAATCTTGCCCCATCAACGTAAAAGTCAACTCCTTCACCTTCTAAGAATTGCACTTCATTGTATTACTTTTAATCGTTGGGAATATATGGCCTTTCTTGGGTAGGCTATCTCCTCGTGCTTGGCTGTTAGGGATAATCAGGCTCTACCTAAATTTCTGGCTTAGGGAGTTATGAAGGCAAAGGAGGTTGGTGCTGCTCTTAGAGTGCTGGGGCAAGCTAAGGTCTGCTGGGTAGGAAAGCTGGTTGAGCAATCGTTACTTTGAGAGATTGTTTCAACAAGTCAACTTGGCTTTGCTAATTAAGGTTGATAGGTGGCTTATAAAGCTCAACGTCATATGTACCATATCTTATCGTTCCATCTTTATTGTTGAGCTTGATCACTCCGTATCCTATAGTTATATAGTCTTGCTTTATTTCAGTTTAGGTAGTGAAATTTCTTCCCTTGGCATATTCCAACAGCTAAATTACAAGGCTAATATCTCCTTATCTACCTGTGCTTAATTGCATCCTGTATAAGTCTCTAACCCAAGTAGTCTCATCTTCCAAACTTAAGATTTCTCCTCTAGCTAACCCACTAGGAGTGTATGACAAGCCCGCGTTCATTGGATTATCTCCTCTCGTGAAAACTATGTTATTAGAGTCTGCTGGCTTAGACTACCAATTACAAATACGCGAATCATCAGTCTTTACGATTTAATAAGAATAAAATAACTTATTATGATTTGTGAGCCATAGTAAAGTGTGCATTAAACTCTGCAATGAGAAGGTGGAACATATTATCTGGCATAATGAAGCTTGAACATTAATTCCTTTGCAATCATAAGGGTTGATAAAATCTTATCCTCTTCCTTTTATTATGTGGGAGGTTAATCTTTTATCCTGGGAGGCAAGAATAAAACTTAATAAAGTTAAGAAGGGATCATCAGGCCTCCTTTAATCAGGTTTTATTGGGTCCAGACCTTTATCAGCTTGGACCTCTTGGTCCATGGAACCAATCATTAGTTCAGGCCTTTGATGAATTCTGGAACTATATACTCCTCTGGGGAAGTGCCTCTGTTAACTAGAATCTGCAGTTCTCATCATCAGGGTTTCCCACCCTCATACAAAGCACCACCTCTGGAATTCTCTTGAGCCAAGGAATATCTCTCACGTCTATATCAGTTCTTGTGGGACTAACATAAAGAGGAAGTTTGAAGATTCCTCTATTCAGCTCGTAGTAAATGTCAAACATGTTAAGGATAGTCCAACCATAGCTGACATATTTCTCACTACCAGGTGGGCCATTAGGTTTAGGTACCTGCATTTCGATAATGAGATTAGAAGAGGGATGAGGTTGGATGTTCTTGATCTGATTGAATTCTTTGAATGAGATCCTATTCTTGTCTTGATCTTCAGGGTCTGGCTCAGCATCATGGATGTCTATAAGAGTTGGAGGGATAATTGCTCTGCTCACGTTATAAACTGCATACACGAGACGCATAGATCTAAACTATCTAGCCAAGCGAGACACAAAGTCGTAGTAGATGTTTACACCTTTTTCAACTAAAATAACATTAAAATATCAGGCTTGTACTCATTAGGATCCTCAGGCTGATTTAAAGGCTGTCCAAATACGTCGAATTAAACTCCTCCATCATCCATAGTTTAGGGAGACACATCAAACTTTGGTGGTTGAAATTATTGCTGAGATGTGTCTGGCCTTATTTAAGGAGGAGGGAGCATCATACTACCTCTTGTGCTCAGTCTGTTATAATCATTCATTGGTGGAGGTGGCTAAGCAAATTGATTAGCAGTCTAAAGTCTTGGAGGCTCAAAGTTTGGAGGCATCATCATAGGTGGTTACTGGAAAATTTATATTTCCTATTTATGTAAACTTCAGCATTTGCAGTTTGAGGTTTTGACTCTTGAGGTCGCTCTCTGCCTGCATTTCTGAGTTTAGCCTCCAGAATCTGTCTTTTCTGATCCTCTAGCCACTTTTCATGCTTGTATCTCCTCTCATCTTCGTACTTTTGTTTTTCAAAGTCTCTTCTAATTTTCTCCAGTCTCTGCTCTTGAGTACCTTTTCAATTTCTCCTCTCATTGTACTCAGTTCTATATAAAGAAAAATCTTAAAATTCTTTATACTGGTCCATTTTATATCTGTAGAGCTCACTATTTACAGGTAGTTTGGAGATTTACCTAAGAGCGTCAAATTCTTGAGCTGTTAAGTTCATGAGAGCTCTTTCCTCAACTTCCAAGTCCTCACATCTGAATTCTTTTGTCTGAATACAAAGTCTTCAGGAAATTGTAAATACATAAATATTGAGTATTGTTCTTTGCCTCCTCCCTTTCCAACCAAAGCCTTTCCGTTTTTACCTCCTACTCCAAGCATTTGCTTTATCTTGACTAGATCGTTGTTTGTGTTTCCCAACAGTCCCTCAAATTGATGAAAGGATCCTTGACCCTGCTTTATCAGGTTGAGTTCTCTCTCCAGTATCTCATTCTGAATTTAAAATAAAGAAATAGTTTGAATAGAATAATTTCTTGTTCCTTAATCAGTTTATTCATTACGTCTATTTAGGGATTTAGGTAAGGTTGAATCACTACAGGCTCTGGCTCAGGCCTTTGCTGCTCTTATGTATATCGCTCAATGCTTTAGTTTCCAGCCATCAAAGGTGGTGGAGGAGGAAAAGATAGATAATAAATGAATGTAGTTTGGGGCACTCAACATAGTTAAGGGCATGGAAGGATATCCACCAAAAGAAGGCATCATAGGAGGTGGATAAGCACCAGGAGCTAGCATCGGAGGTGGAAGGAAGGGAGGAATGTCATGCTATATGTGAGTAATTAAATTAATTGGCTAAGGTTGCTATTGCTGTGGCGGTTACAAGTAAGACTAGCTAATGTCTTGATCCTAAACCTGTTACGGTCTATTCATCAAAATAAATCTTAGAGAGTAAATGGTTCTCTAAATCGTCTAGCTGTGCATAGAACTGAGGGTCATTGTTTCCCTCTCTTCCATATTCTTCTCTAAGCTATTTTAGTTTCATCAACACATCTGTGTCTGATTCAATTCCAGCTGCAAAATTAGCTTAGTGTCGCATTTTCATTCCTCCTTGACGTGAAGATCTCATATTGTTATCATCAATCATTATTTAGTCATTACTAAAGTTTATATAAACTTAGATCAATTTTGAAAGTTTGTAGGCTTCGAAAGACTCTATCTAAACTCAGCCAGAGGGTCCTGCTACTTTTATAGTTGCTGCCTTATTCCTGGATTCTTAATCATCCAGTCTCTAGTTATCATATCTAGTTCCTCAAGCTCAGGTAAAGCGTCTCTCATCATTTTCTCTCTTTGATCTTTCAGCTGATTAATTCTAACCTAGTCACTTACAAGTTTATCTTTGACTGCTGGGTCTAACTTTATTCTTGAGATGTCTATTCCACTCGCTGGCCCACCTCCTTTTTAAATGATGTCATTAGCAACCCATCTTGAGGCTTCATTTTTCCTAAGGCCTGATATATCGCCATTCCTTACTCTATCAAGATCTTCGATGAGTCTCTATCTGTCTCGCTCAAGCATGTCCTTCTTTTGCTGAATTTTGGCAATTTCCTCTCCTCTCTCTTTGGCCATTTCAACTTCCTTCCTGCGCATAACTTGTCCATAGTACTCACTCTTATCTACCTCTTAAACTTTTCTTTCTCTTTCTTCCTTTAACCTGCGCTCTTATTCGTATTGCTTTCCCTCTAATCCTCTAATCTCCTCCATAACTTCTTCCTCTCTGAGTCTTAGGTTCTCCCTTTCAGCAGCTAATCTTTCAAGCTCCCTTCTTTTGTCTCTTTCGAGAGCACTTGTCTTCGTCTTCTCTAATTCCTTGAGTGTTCTCTGGATCTCTTCTTTCTCTATTTTAGGCTCTAAGCTTTTCGATCTCGTTTCAGTTCCAGCTCCTTAACAAGATCATGCATGGCCTTGTCCTGTTCCATCCTCTGTTACCGGAGGAAGTTCCTCTCCTTCTTCATCTCTTGCAGTTCATCTATTAGCTCTCTTTCCTTGGCCCTTACAGCATCCCTTGAAATAAACCATTCGTAGGTTAAAAGCAATTGTTGACTGGCTCTTATTATAAGTTTATCCTCAAATTTTCTTTGCTCGGAGGAGAAATGGTTTCGTAGATCCTCCAAGTTCATCTTACCAATATTGGGGTTCACTCCAACTGTCTACCCATTCGCTCCCTCCTTCAGATACTATTTCACCTAATAGAGTTTATACATGAGTGAATTATAGTTACCTCTTGGAAGTTGAGATTCATGTTCTAGTGAAGTGGCTTCTACCCCAACTCTTGCAATCTAGCCTCTAGCTTCCCCTTGTCCGCATATGAACTGTCCGAACAAAACTGGCAAGCACGTTTATTTATAGAATTGACAAAGTTATAACTAATTACTCAAAATATAGCTTACTTTCTTAACGTGATTTGCGAGAGCTGCGGAATTCTCAAACTTCATCTTGCAATTCCTAAGCAAGCAATTATGAGCAGTGATGAGATAAATACCTGCATTCATTCAGCAACTGAGGAGGGTATAAATTGCTCTAAAGAACTTCTTGACTCATTTTTAGATTATTTAATTTTCTCTTTCAAAATTATTTAAATCACATCTAATAAGAGACAATAAATGTTATTTTCATAGTAATATTTTATTTATAAATCCTTGAAGATGATATAAATGAGAAACGGAGAGTCTCTCTAGCAACAGAGAATAAAGGGCCACAGCTAAATACTGCTTGAGAAAGTAAAAACTATGAGCATGAGAGAGGAGTCCTAAAATACTAAGTCCAGAGATGTGCAAGGTCCTTATGCGAAGTGTGCTCTCTCAGTCACTGCTTTGAAGCAGATGAAAGTTTCAAGTGAAGATGCTCACCAAATTAAATCTCCGCAAAGGAGGCTGCTTAGTGCAAAGCCTTCAGATAACAAGCTTATGATGAGTGGAGTTTATTTAAAGTTACTGAAGGTGGTCTCAGCAGCAGAGATGAACATGATTGGGAAATGAAAAGCATGGCAAGAGCATTTTCTCATTCCGATTTAAAGCAAGATGCTACTAAAAAAAGATAGAGACCTCTAACAGCCACAGTTTCAAAACTCAACGCCCATCAATCGAATATAGCAACTATCAGCAGTAACTCACAGATAAAGAAACAGCTGCAAGTAAATGCTCAGTCCGGAGTAAATGAACAGAATAGAGTAGTCTCTCTTTGCTACTAAACTTAAAATTCTCCCTTCTTAAATATGGTGTCCTCAGCTAAAGTAAGCACTCAATAGCTAATCTAAAATCCCCAATTACTCAGCTAAATTCTACTAAATGATTAGCACAGATAAATGGTGCAAGCGAAGATATCTGAGAAGGTTGATTCTAACTATCTCACAAATAGATCAACTAGATATTTCTCTCTCTTTATTTTACTACATAATAAAGCAAATAACCTCGAGCATCTTCAGCAAATACATATAGGACTTAGTAATCAACCCTTTAAAATTCTCAGCGATATCAACCATCCTAAGTTACATTCCTTATATATTAATTTTCAATTTGATTATCATCCTCTTTTCAGGGATTTAGTTCATTTTATTCCGGGTAAAAAATCTAAAGCACCCAAGGAATAAATCAAAAACTAGATTAGATAACTGAAATGAAGAAGACTTTTTCACCTTAGAAATTCAACTCAGTCTAAAGTTCTTTAAACTAATCTTCTTAAAAGAAGGCACCCTTCGATTATACTTCACCTTAAAAAACAGAATAATTTTACTAATCTGGATAAAGTAGATTTCTTAATAAAGTTCCCTTGATTAGACTAGTTCGACTTAAAAAACTCAAAGATAAACAAATATCGCTCCTACTTCAGCAGCTACTAGCAAAAATCAAGAGAGAAGTCAAACCGCTTTAATATGGAATAAGGAATCTTAAAATTTGGTGCTCTAGAAAGTAATTGATGACTCAAGGAATTTCAACTCTTCAAAACCTCATACAGTGGCCCTTAAATAAACTCCATATTATAAATAGTTTAAGAATTTATTTATTCATCACTAGGAACTCAACATAAAAAGGATTTGAATATAAGACAGGCATGTGTTAATGAACAGTTTGATTAAGCAGCAGTAGGAGGAGATATGAGAAACACTATGAGCTCTTTGTACATCAAAGAGAGAAAGAAGATACAGCTATAATCAATGATAGAGCAGAAGAATCTTCAGTCTAAGCCTTTGATTAACGAAAGAATTGAGAGAGTCATTCCTAGTGATTTGAGGAAAGTAGTTGAAGATATAGAGAAAGAACTTTCAAAATACTATGCTTGCTATTAAAATTTAAGTTATTTATTCTGAGAAGCCTAGGAACGGTAACGATTCTTCAACTCAGTAGAGTGGGAGCATGAGAATACAAAATATTGATATTGATCAAAAGCTTAAAGGTAGAATGAAGAATGGAACTGGCATAGGATTCTTGGATAATGGTGATATTTATTCAGGAGTGTGGAAGGATGGGAAAAGAGATGGCGTAGGATGCTGTAAATTCTTGAACGCTCAAGGTCAAGGAAATATTGGAGTGGGAGGAAAACTAATTGCCTACTATAAGGGATAATGGGTGAATGATGAAATTTTAGGCGAAGGTATAATGGTAATGATAGATGGATTGACTGTAGGTGGCAAGTTTAAAGAGAAAGGATAGATAATTGCTGGTACGAAGTACCAAATACTTGTAAGCATTAGAATAATAGATCTTAATGAACTTATAGTATTGGAATGGAGAATACTACGATGGGACTTTGAATTCCTAAATAAAGAGGCATGGTAAAGGATCCTACTTCTACAAAAATGGTGACTTCTACGATGGTGATTTCGTGAGCAACAAGAGAATTGGAAAAGGAAAGTTGTACATGGAAGATGGATCTGAATATGTAGGCTAGTTCAATTAATTTTTTAAATAAGTTCAATAACGATAAAGTAGAGGGTGAAGGAGTTTACAAGGATGCTTAAGGAAATAGATATGAAAGCTCAAAGCTAGGAAAAGGATACTTTGACAATGGAAGACTTTAGAAAAAAGGAAGAGCGTATTTTTCGAATGGAGATGAATACAAGGGCTTCTTTAAGGACGGAAGATTCGATGGAAAAGGTAAAATGAGGTACAAACATATAGCTTCAGGGCCAGAGGGCTTTTCTGAGCAAGAAGCTGTCTACAAGGGAGAGTTTAGGCATGGCAGAAGACACGGAGAAGGAGTGATGGAGTGGCATGATGGCAACAAGTTCAAGGGACTCTGGGAAAGAGACTTGAGAAAGCAAGGAACTCTAAAGCTAAAGAAGCAACAGAAAAAATATGAAGGCTCTTTCTTAAATGATGTGTTTCATGGGAAAGGAAAAATGACTTACATTTAATAGAAGTTCAGTTTTGAGGGTATCTTTGTGAATGGAGAGTGTCCTCTTAAAGGGAAGATAGATTATCTAGAAACTGGTGACACATATGAAGGTTAGATAGATTCAAGCTTCTTGAAAGAGGGACAAGGAAAATATACTTGGAGAAATGGTGACGTGTATGAGGGTGGATATTTAGAGAACATGAGGCATGGTCAGGGCTTTTTTAAGCAATTGAATGGAAATTACTACAAGGGAGGTTGGATGAGAGATAAAAGGCATGGAAAGGGCTAGCAGTATGAAGGCGAAGACAAAAGAGATATATGATGGCTAATGGAGAGATGATGAAAGAAATGGATTGCTATTTTATTTTTGGAGAAGGAACTTTGTATCTTGCAGATGGAGCAGAGAAGACTGGAACTTGGAAAGGCCTTCATATTATAAGCAAGACTTCTAATGAAAAACCGCCTCCACTTTAGAAGGGCCAGAAATCGGTACAGTAACTTTATGGATGGGATAGAGGCTTCGCAGAAAGACATAGCTATTAAGAATGCTCTCACATACAAAATTTGAAATATAATTTCTTGATTATAGTATATTAAGTTAAATTTCTCTTTATGAAATAAAGAAATAAAATGAATCCAAACAATAACGCATCCCTAAAACTATACATACCTGAAAGACAAGGCCTTTTCGAGTTTACTGTAGAGTCATTATCGCTCAAAGTCAGACCTTTCTTTTAGAATAGCTAGAGAAAACCAAGCTGCCTCATCTTAAATAAACGATCATAAGGACATCAAATCACGAACAATTTTACAAAAAATTTAAGGAGTTACTGGTATAGATGGTCGAATGATTTCTCACAAGCACTCTCAAAGGATGCTGAGTCAAGGTGAACATTCTCATTCCTAATCCAAGCATGAACATAAGAACTCCTTCTCTCTTTTTTAAAGGCACCCCTAATCATAATCTTACTCAACAATCTTCACTGCTCTATTTAGCGGCAATGAACATAAATTAGTACAGCCTCAACTGAGCTAGTTTCAGAAGTAAAACAATAAATAATAAGACATACCTCGTCTTCAGGATTAATTTAATTCATAATTTAAATTTCCTCTTAATTTGTATTTTTAATAATTTAGTCTTTAATTTTAATCTTAGGATGTAGAAATTATTCCTGAGAAGTAAATCAGATAGTTGGACTAGAGTATGGTTAGAAATAACAATCTGAAGCAGTAATCTTAGTCAAGAACAATGGAGAAAGTGCTTGAGACTTTTTATCAAATGAAGCCTGAGTTTTCTTGTCTGCGAGTAATTGAAAAGAAGTTTGACTTAAATAACATCAACAACAGCAAACCCATACAAGCGAAGCTAGAAAGCATCAGACTCAAGTGCAAGACGCAACTCATCTAAAATAGACACTAGCCACGAAGTCAAAGATTTTAAAATTCGTAAATCAAACTGACTCGCCTCAATAAAGTAAACAGCACCCTTAATGAAGATGTCTAAGATTACTAACAATCTGAGAGGACTCAACTAAACCTGGTGAAAAGATTCAGAGATAAACAATTTTCAGAGGAGCCTACTTTTAGGCAAGAAGAAACAGGTCATTCTTTTCAATACAATACATAGAATATTCCTACTCTCTAAAAGCAAAGCAGCATAGAGAAAAGGGAATTCGTAATTAAAATACAAAATTAACCGAAAAGTAGACTTCTTAAGTCTAGTCTGGCCTAGTCATTTATTCAACAAAACGCTTAGAAAGCTAAAAAAACATCAGAGTCAGCCAATGAAAAATTTAACAAGCCTCAGAAATTCAATCTAAATGAATCTCTGGGCTCTACAAAGAATATTCTGGGAGTTAAATTTGACTAGATAACTCCTGATAGCAAAATTGCTAATCTGAATCCAGTGGGGTCGTTTAGACCTGACAACAGCTATGCAGATAATCCTCCTTCAAACTTAATGATTTAGAGCATAAGAAATTAAAGATAGTCTGAGAGACAACTACAAAAATATTAAGTCCCAAAGAGGATCTCAATAACTCAAATGAATATTATGATAGACCTGAAGGATTTCAAAACTCGTGGAAACAAATAGATCAAACAACTTCGAACATGAATATTACCCTAGCCAGTGGAGATAACAGAATAAAGATAAGCAAAAGAAATGTTGAGTTGCCTGAAATTAAGAAGTCAAGAAATAAATTTGACCAAACAGCACGATCTTAGCCTAGCAACTCAGTTGTACTACAACTGAGGAAGTTTCAACTACAGGAAAGATTTACTAAGATTGAAAATCAAAAGCTTCTTGAGCTAAAGGGCATGCTGAATAATTCTTAGATGGATATGATAAGTCCATATGATTTTGTTTTTTTGAGGACTAGAATAGCATTTAGGATCCTTTCATTTAGACATCTACCAATCAAATCAGAGAAACATTTTTTATTTGAGCTAAGTCTAAGATTGCTCCATTCCTGACAAACGCAGCAATAAGTGATAGTCAAAGAGATTTTGTAAATAAAATATAATTCAGACTTAACCAGACTCAAATAATCTCCAATACAAATCATGTGAAACCTTTAGTAAAGCAAGATAAAGTTTATCGCAACAAATATAATATGGGGAGGATAAATTTAAAGCAGATGGTTTATATTTTAATTTACTTTTTGAATGATGGCTTCTAGTGAAACTTAGGTGGATAATCAATTCTAGGTTTTGATCCCTATAAGCGTTTAGAATCAGGCGTTTGGATCTATCTTAGATAGTGTCCACACTAACAATTAGTCCAGCCTCAATCAAACCAAGGATTCTTTATTTCCTTAAGCAAAAGAATTTATCAACCTCCAGTAGAATGATTGATTAAGTTTCTGATTTATATTTATATCTCTTCTAAAAATATTATGTTTAAGGGATAAAATATAGTTTGTTATGATTGATGTATAAATATTTTGGAGTTAGTTCCTGGGATATTTAATCTATAAGTTATCAAAATGAAGCACGCCTAATAAATAAAAACCCATAGACGACCCTCCTTAGCACCTCTCTAGCATTAAATTTAATTTTAAAGTGAAGATGTTGGGTAAGCCACACCATTCAGTAGACAAAGCCCAAGTAAGTTCTCATTAAATTTAGCTACTCAGAAGATTATTCTAAATTATTCCATTTGCATAATAATTTGAGTGATCTCATAGTTTAATATAGAAAATGCGCTGAAGGGACACAGACATCAGACTGGTAGCTTATTTTCTCCAATAAATAAGTAAACTCATCACTCTTTCCAAAACTATCAAACGGGCTATCAAAACATTTTAATTTAAACGAAAAGAGAGACAGCTAGCTAGGAAAGCTAATTGACGATGGTATCGCATCAGAAGTCGCTCTCAAAATTGCTTAGAAGGGAATAGAGCAGACTGAAACTATAGCCAAGCTTTAGCAAATAATGGAAGGACTTAAAAAATATCGAGCTGAATTCAAGGTCTAAAGAGAGCCAAGGTACGACATGAAGAAGCATAACTCAATTAATTCTTATTCATTTTCTTTAATACTATGGGATGGTTTATAACAGAGTTAAGAGTTAAGTTCCAAGAATAGGATTTATAGGATGAATAGGAGAGCAAAAATATGCATGGCCATCCTGGTAAGAGAAAGGCTCTTAAAATGTAAATCAAGCCTGAAGATCTAGACCTGACAATAAGTTAACAATTAATCATTTAGCTAGATACCGAATAAGGAGAGTAGAGTTTGGCCAAAATGAATAATACAGTTAATGATGTTGAGAATGACGAGGACAGAAGTATAGTCGACAATTTGCTGAGCTAAGAAGACTAAGAACCTTAAATTTCAGACCAAATGAATTAAAAAGAAGTAGATGTTGCTTAATAAGACATGAAGATGGCAGGCCTTTTATAAGAATAATTTTAAACTCAGAATGAATAAGAAAACTAAAATATTTTCACATCCTTATATAACCCATATAACAAAAGAGACAAAAACTAAAAACGAACAATACCTGCAAAATAAAGATTCATAAAATCAAGATCCCCTTCCAAATAAGATTCAAACATTATTCAAGACTCTGTTAAGAGAAAATCCAATTATTCCATTTCTGTTGTAAGAAAATAAAAGTTATAATTTATAAATTTATTTTTCTGACTGAATTTAATTAATTGTAAACATTGACCCGCTATTGATGCTCTTAAATTATAAGTTTTTAATATAACTTAGTTTTTATTGAAAGGACGTAATAAAGTAAACAATTTTATACGTGTTTTAAATTGTTTCTTTTAATAGCAGCAAGAAAAATATTAGAAATCTGGAGCAATTTCTTTTTTTTATAAGTTTCATAGCTAAAGTAAGCCTCCCCAGTCTAAAAGATTAAGTATTTGAAAATGAAAGTGCCTATGTCACCAATTTTGAATCAGAAAACTTTTGTTCCTATTTTCCAAGACCCTTCCATTTCAACTCGAGGCTTTCAAACTCTCTTTTATTTAATTGAACTTCAACTTACCATGAAAGAAATGACTCTTAGTATGATAAGTCTCAGACTCTTTTACAAACAAAAGGTAAACTCCTTGATTTACTTAGGAATGTGATTATTGTGTAATTATATCTAAGTTTAGTTAGGTGAAATAACTGAATGTGGATTTAGACTTCGATTAGAGATTGGAGCCTTTTAAGAGAGAATAGCCTAAAGTTAGACTTCCAATGCTTTCATCCTTTGCCAAATAATCCTAACACATAGATGATGAAAAGATTCAGCACCCACAAATAGATTCAAATACATCAAAGTAAATAAACTCCTTAATTTATTATTGCTAAAGGAGATAGAGAGTTTCATAAACAGAAACGATACTTATCGACTATCAAAGAGCGGTCGCTAAAATCTTAATCTACTCTAATAAACCAAGAATTAAAGCCATAATTAATAGAGCCCTTTGAGTTAAGAATTTGACTAATTTTAGTATACTAACTAGGAAATAAGCCATGAGTACTTTTTAAATGCTAGAAACCTTATAGCTGCAAAGAGATAATTAGATCATCTTAAAATAAGCAGATCATAAAAATAGAATAAAGCAAATTAAAGACAGCGAGTGGCATTAAGCGCATTTGACTACAAATCAAACTAAGAATCTAATTTGATGACAAATAAACACTATCTTCAAAATTTAGATTTAGAAAAAGTTATTTCTCAAATAAATATTTTTATATTAGCAGAATATTCTATAATTTATCATAATATCCATGAGGATGATCAATTTAATCCGTAATATCTAACTGACAAAGATAAGCTATCAAAAAGTATTAATTTGCATAGAAGTTCAGATCGTAGAGAAAAGGAATAAAGAGAATTGAGCTTTTGGAAATAAGAAACTACAAAACTCAATAACTTTATTGAATAATTATTTTTCTCTCAAAGATATCAATAATGGATAAGAGTCTTAAACTATGAGGAGCTAAAACTAAAGTTTCTACTAAAGCAAGTATCCAAAGCAATTGCAACATATTGAAGAAAGTCATAGCAAAGAACTACTGAAATCGACGCCCAGAACCTTCCCCTAAAACAGGAGACAGTTCGAAAATATAGGATTGAGTCTAGACTTCTCAAGAAAGAAGCAGCCTCTTAAAATTGACAGACTTGGTATAAGTTTTATTTGAATATACTCACAATTTTTACTAAAATAAGAAATTTGATTAGAATTAGTTATAGCTTTTTAAAATGAAAGATAAGTCTGATAAATTATAAGTGAGATCAGGAATACAAATTTTGGGTTCCTTTAACAACCCTACCCTTTCTTCTCCCAAATTAACTAAGCTAGATAAAAAGTAGAACAGCAATTCGAGGGCCTCTGGGACGGACGATATCGAGCTATCCACAAATCATAACTATCAATTATAGAGTAATACTTCCCTGGACTCATAGGCCTATGAAGAGGGAAATCAGAATTAGTAGAATAATAAAATTAGTAAGGATTAATTGCAAAGAGCAAAGGTTTAAAATCCTTAGAAGAGAGATAACAGTCTTGAAAGTAATGGATCGGAATCATGTGAGGGAAGAATAAATAACTATATTTTTACTCACACGAGATGATGCAAAATTACAATGTGGAAATTAGCTACTCTTTTCACAATTTCGAACAACAAAGACAAAGATCCAACAACAGTACTCTTAACTTATCAAGCCATTTAAAAATATCGAAACCCTCTAACTTCCAATCACCTCTTAGTAATAGTGGAACTAACAGATTATCAGATAACATAGTCGTTGAGCAGAGAATAGCATCCATGAAGGATTATGACAGAATTTTATTTCCTGAAGGTGAGGACGATATCGTGGACTGGAGAAATATAGAATTGATAATGAGCCTCGAAGATGATATGATAGTTAGGTATTATTTTGAACAAGTCAAACCTCAAATGAGAGTTATTTCGCAAATTGATGATGAAGGATATACGATACTCCATAAAGCAATACAGTTTGGAAATTATTAGAAAACATTCTAGGTGCTTTAATATGTCAGAGATGTGCAGAAAGAAGAAATGACAACTTTAAAATTATGGGTTAATTTAAGGACAAAGCAAGAGGGTTACTCAGCTTTGCATATAGCTGCATTTTATGGATGTATGGATAAAATGGATATTTTGATCAAATTCGGGGCAGATGATAAGGCTTAGACTTTCGCTGGAATGAATATGCTCCATATAGCAGCATAAAACGATTAGGCAACTTCATTATACTACTTTAAGTAGAGAGGTTTACATATAGACTCAAGGGATAAAAGAGGAAGTACCCCTCTCCACTGGGCTTGTTTCTCTAGAGGAGAGTTAGCAATTTCTTATCTGCTAGCATGGAATCCGGATATAAATGCTCAAGACTATTAAGGATACACGCCTTTACATCTTTCTATTAAAAGTCTATAAAATGGGACTTCTACTAGGCCTATTCGATATTTACTTATAGCTGGTTCAAGGACAGATATTATTGATAAATTCGGAAAAAAGGCCTAGAACTATATCAAAGATCTTTAAAACTCAGATTACTAAATTGAGTTGACCAGAATGTTTGTAAGTTATAAGATTTTAGTCTTAAAAATTATAGAAACCTTAAAGCAAATTGAATTGCTTGATGTTCAAAGCCCCGATTAGGCCATCAAAGAAGAATAATCTCAACATTGTCATATTAGCTGGCTTTTTTATCTTTACAAAGGCTTTGCTTTTCTTATTCGTATATATGAGTAAGCTTAATTTATATAACATATTTAGGAATAAAGAAAGAAATGCTCCGATTCAATTTAGGTCTGCTTCTGCTTACATTAGTTTTCTTTTACTTGTGTCTTAAGAAGAATCCTGGATATTTAGTGAATTCTTCTATTCCTTTTGATAAGCTTTTGAAAACATTTGAACCAGCAGAGTTATGTCCTGTTTGTGAAACTATAAGAACAAGTTGATCGCGTCATTGTAGCGTGTGCAACAAATGCGTAGAGAGGTTCGATCATCACTGTCCATGGATAAATAACTGTGTTGGAATTGGGAATAAATAATTATTTAATCACGTTTCATTCTTCTTGTATGTGATTTTCCAGCACGCTCTACTAATGACTTCTTTCCTGTTAACTCTGTATTCTATCACAGTGCAGATGCACCCTGCTCCAAAAATTAATGGGATTCTTGACTATGAGACAGAAAGTGAGTCAGATCTCTTGAAGCGGGTAGTTTTGAACAGCAATCTCTATGTGTTCAATTTTCAGCTAAGCAAAAGTCTCTTTTATTTCGCTTGCTTCCTTATCATTAGCATTTGCTGCTTATTAAAATTCGAGTTAAATATTTTTGATCCCCTTGAGGTAAAATCTTATTTATTTATTATCTCTGTAGTTTTCTATTAGTAATTCAGATCTAGAATTTCGCCAAAGGAAAGACTACAAATGAAAGATTTACGAAAGGTGCCAGAGATACGAATAAGGAATCGGTTCACTCATCTTTAATGGAAGAAAGAGAAGATCAAGTTAGTTAGAGAGGCTCCCTCCCACTAAGGAATCATACTCCAATTGATCTGCAATCAGAAATTATAGAAGATCAGATGTAAAAATAACTTTAGGAGCCAAAACTCAGATTTTAATTTATTATAGAGGAAGCATCTAAGGCATCAAAACATTCTTGACGCCTTTTACAGATAAAGATGGCAAAATCCCTAAAAATAATTCATCAGAAAAAATGCCCATGCTTTTGACGGATAATCGCGGCTAAGTCTTCAACCCTGAAGTTGCATTATTCAGAATGAAAAGGAAGTCCAGTAAGGATAGAAGGAAATTCTCTGGACGAATAAGAAGCTTGAGAAATTTGAAATACAATTGTATGTCTATGTGCTTTGAAACTCAGATTATTTCCCAAAATCAGCTTTTCGAGTCCGTTTGTGAAAATTCCAATTGAAAGTTCGTTTGAAAATTAAGTATTGTTAGTAGTGGTGCTAAATTTATTGCATAATATTAAAACAAGTTAATAATTTTTTAGTAATGGCAAGTTCTAGAAACGACCAGATTATTTCAAGTCCTGAAGAAGAGGAATGGCTGAATAAAAAAAGAAAGATGATCTTATATGGAAGTACTCTACTCTTTCCACTCTACTACATTGTATCTCGAAGGAATAAAATATTTTAAGCGACTTCACATGTTAGAGGCTTCTACATAAAAGAAGCTTTAATAAGAATCCCTATTGGATATGTAATTGGCTATGGAGCAATGTCTTATTTCTACGGAGCAGGTACGGGAAATTCACATTCTGTAAAAGACGACAAAGGAAATCTACTTGATTCATAGAGCGTTCAATATGCAGTCTAATTAAAAAAAGAGAGAGAACGTTCTGGAATGCTTCCGGGAAGGATAAGAGAAGATTGAATTGTTTGAATATGATAAAGTATTTATACCAAAAAGCCATGTATAAAGTCCCCATTGTTTAGAGATGGCAATTTTATAGTGAAAATAAGCTAATAATCAATTATTGAGAATTTTTGACTTTACTAAATCACTGAGTTCTTGATTTTTGCGCATCAACATCTGTATTTACTCTTCCATTTACTTACGACCATCCTTCTCTTCTCTTAGCTACTTTTCAACACCTGTTAAATAACTGTAGTAAGAGGCTCCCACACTTTTAAGTGAACTAGATTTATGAGTTGTTGATATTACACTAGACAATAAATAGGTATGTTTCGTGGTTTAAATAGAAAATAAAAGACTAAGTTTATCTCATCATCCTCCCAAATAAAATATATTTCAAGCTGAAGTAGTAAGTTTATTGCTTAGAATACTAAAAAATTTTAGAAAATTAAATTATCTTACTCATCTCTTGGTTTAATAGAATTTAGCTTCTCTGTCAAGCTCCTCAAGTCTTATTGAGCCACTGAAGGTGCGATTTAGCTTGGTTGATTAGCAAAGCCATTAGATGTTGTTTCCTTTAGTCTTTCCAGGTTTTCTTGAGTTAAAAGGGTACTCATAATGCTTTTTGGATTCGTATCCAGCTTTAATTGTCTTGATAATTAATCAATATCTTATTCGTCAAGACGAGAAATGTGGTCTAGTAATCTTTATTTCTTAAAGTCCGCTATTTTAGATTTTACAGTTCCAGTCTTTGATAAGTTATAATAAAAAGTAGGATAAAACAAAATAACCAAATTTTAGATTTGCTAGCTGAAGATATCTATCGAGCATTCACACTATGACTAGACTTTCTTCCTCCATAATGGCTAGTTTAAGGTCTTTGATTAGAGTATTATTAATTAAAAACTTTTTTATCCAATTCTCCGATAGATAAATTTTTTATTCTTCCAAAAATTATTTATTGAGAATAAAAATTTTAATTCAAGAAATCCTCCTTTTTGCTTTTGAAAGTGCTCATGAGCCGCTTAGTGAAAATAGATTTGCTCTTCTGACTTTTAATTTCAACGTCTTCATTAAATCTAGGAATCTCATTTTTCGCTTCTAAATACCTTTGCTCACTTGTGAACTTTAAATTACTTCCCTTGCTATACTGACTGTTCTAATTGAATATAGTTTGGTG
>JAJKFJ010020653.1:0-30389 GCA_027382625.1 Tetmemena sp. SeJ-2015 | reverse complement strand
CTTTTTATCTGATGTTTCCTGAATGCTCTGCACCTAGGCAAAAGCATACATTATTATAAGTGGCGGGCTCCTCATATTTTTAAATTTTAATTTAAGATGTCAACCAATCTAGCTCAGAAACAAGTACAACCTTAGCAAACACAAGCTAAACTAATGTTCGGAACAGCAACCAAACAAGATGCTGTGTGCGCTAAGTGCAATGGTGATCTCCCTGAACTTGATCCCGAGCAACAGATCTCTGTGCTTTAAATTCTCAAGCCAAGAGTTGAGAAGTCGGTGGGCGTATAAACTATCCGGCCTGATGCTTCTTTTTTTGCTGCTCCAGATATCAATGAGGAGAAGAAACTTTTTGAATGCGAATAATATCAACGACAGTTCGAATATCCTCAGAGCCTCAAGCGGCACATCAAGGAAGTCCATTCAGACAAACCTTATATCTATATGAAGCATTAGAAAGTGGACGGTCGCTATCCTTGCTCAACTTGTGAGCAGACATTCTCTCACTCTGCTTTCCTCAAGAAACACATGGAGAAGAAGCACATGGCTGAGTTCGTAATTGAGGATAAAGAATCTTTTAAGATGGTGCCAGCTAAGAGGCAAGCACGATACCTTGACAAGGTTCAACTAAAGAGGAAGCAAGAGGAGAAGAAGAGGAATATTGAGTTCATGAATCAGAAGCCTTCGTGTATGGTGTCACTAAAGTTTCAGCTAGCTCAAAGCAAGACTCCATGCTTGAGAGTTGTAACTTTGGGGGGAGTGTGTTCAAAATTACCTCAACCTTGCTGATGCGAAGCGAAGAGATATTATTATACAAGAAGAGTATGCCTACAAGATCTTCACTTACAAATACCTTGTAAAGAAGTAAGAGAGAGCTTTTGAGTTAGTGAATGAAATGACAGTGTTGAGAGAAGCGAGTGACAAAAACTTGAAGTACGTTCTTCATCTTGCTGGTGTTCTTATCGATCATGATTATATCGCCATTCGCCTTCCTAAATGGGATATCACACTAAGACCAATTTCTCAGCACGAGGCGCAACAAGTACTAGCTTACTGCTATTCTCACTGACCTCGTTAGAGGAGTGATGGAGCTGCATGAGTTGGGATTCGTGCACAGAGATCTCAAGCCAGAGAACATCATGATAAACTTTGAACCAGTCAGAGCAACTGTCATAGACTTCAACAAAGTTGTAAGAAGAGAAAACATTGAGGAAGCATCGGTGCAAGGAACTTCAGGCTAATTCCCATAGAGACAGACTTGGCTCAACGGTTCAGTGCAGTGGGACATTTGGTCTATAGTTGCAATCATACTTGAATGCGATATGAAACCAGAGGAATACTACTAGTGTGAAAGTGAAGATGATGCAATATAATTCGCAACAAGACATTGTAAGATAGACAAGGTATCAGAACCTTTGAAAAAGTTAGTAAACAAAGTAATAATCAAGCAACCTATGAAACCTAACACTCAGTTATCTGAGATAGAGGAAGCACTTAAAGGTATAAAATTCAGAGAATATGAGAGAGACGTCAAGGTCACCATACTAGAAGACTTTAGATTGCCTGTTTAGGGTTAAAATTTAGCATGATTATAAGTTTTAATAAAGAAATTAATTATACACAACTTATTTTCACTTTCTTATCATATTATGGGGTTTGACTCTTGTAGGTAGTGGCATTGGTGCAGTCCTGGAATCAGTACCTTCCTTCTCCATGCTTTTTGCCGACTCGCAGCCTTAGCCAGTGATCGTCCATTAGTATTGGACTTTAATATTTAAAAATAATAATTCACACCCCTCTCACCCTAATTATATATCTCTTTCACATTTCTGAGAGTGGAAGATTATACTATTGGAATACCCCGTAGGCAAGAATTATATTGATGCGCAATATATTATACTAATTAAATTTAGATTGTTTTATTTTAAATATAAATTCAAATTTAAGCAAAAAGAAAATGAATAGACCTTCTTTAAAAGAAACAATAGCTAGCTAATAAAAAGAACTCAAATACTCATTAATTTTTTAATATATTTTAACTTTATTTGTTTTTAATCAAATAAGAATTTAAACTTTCTGAATTGATAAATATTTAAAGAGGCTTGAGTTAGATACCTATAATGAGATAAAATTAGAAGTTTATTTCAGCAAGATAATTTACAAATTGATTTTATAAAAAATATCATCAACAACAAAAAAGAAATCCACATCTGAGATAAAAAGTTTAGACCCATTTTATATTTTAAATGATATTAAAATTAGGTTCATGAGGAGTTTAAATTACAAACATTATTTTTAGTGCTTAAAAAGAGATAATCAAACGAGATAAAAAAAAAATATAAAATTTTGCAATATAATATTATTTGAGAATTCAATAAAATTTAAATTCAATAGTTCTAAATTTGTATTCATTTGAGCATGAAAAGAGTTATTTTTCAGATTTAAACTTAATACAGTAGGAATTTTAATTAAAACCGTTGATTGGTTAAAATAATAAATGGAGTGTTGCAACTTTGTGGCAGTTGAAATAGCAGATTCACCTCTGATGTCCACCTTTTTTATAAACAATAAAAAAATATGAAATTCTTCTTAAATCATTACCTTAGTCCCTCTCAGAAGTGAGATATGATATGAGCAATCAAATGAAAATTCTTATCTTGTGTAGCTATTAACTCTTTAGTGAGCGCTCCAACACAAAAATTGCTAGGATAAAACGTTCTTAGAATTTTATGCTAAATATGATGGTCTAATTATTATTTAAATTGGAAACATTTCAACTGTCACTGATTTATTCCATTTTAATTTAATATATAATTTGATTCTCTTTTTTATTAAAATCTCAGCTATATTATTTTTAATCTGAAAATATTTTTAAGCTTTCATAAAATGCAAATATTTCATTTTTAAATACTCTACAGATTCACTAAAATCTTAAGAAAGGAGTTGTAACTCAAATACTATAAATCCTTAGAAAAATATCTTGATACATTATTTATATAAATTTAATTAAAAGAGTATAATCTTGAAATTTCTATGATAATCTGTTTACATATTTATTTTTAAAAAAATTGTAAATAAATTAAAAAAGCCTCTTTGCTTTTTGAAGAATTTAAGTTACATTTCTCAAAATAGTAATTAGTTTTAAGTTTTGTGAACTCATCAATCTAGTTTATGTTTACAATTTTCTTTTTTAAGTTTCAATAATGAATAAGAAAGAAGTCAAATGATTAATTTAAATAAAATTTCAGACTATCAATTTAAATTTCTAATCTTATTTTGAATGTTTTTTAGTGATATAATTTTTTAGCAGGCCAAAATAAAGTAAACCTTTTCTTCTATTTATTATAAATAAAAAACACAATATATTTTATCCTTGTTTAGATGAATAGAGTGCATCTTTAGAGGAAATTTAAACAAATTCTTAAGATCTCAATAAACAAATGCTGCCCAAAAATATTCGAAATTTATCAACCTAAAAAACAAAAACCCTCAAATATGAGCCAAACAAAATTCCTAAGAGCAACCCTAAGCTGATAAAACTTGAAAAAATAAAATTCGTAAGCGATCAACCTCATTTCAGTTCTAGATCTGGAAGAAATATCCCCTCACTTAATCAGTTCGAGCAGTTTATAAATTAATATTTTATATTGCTATTATGTTCAACTAGTAAGCCATTTCTTCCTCAAAGAAAAAAGAACAGCAGGATAATTCTTGTTTTACGAGCGATATGAGTAGCATAATAGCTAAAGAAAATGCATCAATCTTCATTTCTTATGATAAAAATCTTTAGAATTAATTGAACACAGGACAGCAGTCTAATATAGTAGGAATGAGTTTATTTATGGTTGTTTTAATTATAATGAATCAGCGATAACATATCGATTATTTTTTTTAGATTGAGCACGATGTCAAAATGATTCAAAATTTTGAACAAACTCTTGATCAAATCTTTATAAATATATTATTTTAGAGATCAAGATAAGACCATCTTGGAAAGCATTAATCCATTCATTTAAAATAAAAATCTACCTTCTTAATAAACAAAATATTAGTAAACTAACTCAATAAAGTCCTTAGAAGAACTTTAAGAAAATTATTTGGTCGCTGAATAAGTTAAGTCGAGATGCCACAAAGCTTTATTTAGCGCTAAAAAATCTGAAATTGATTAGACAATGCCAGGATTTATTTTTAGCATAATTTAAAAATATTTATAATGCCAAATTTTGAATAAAATTAATCTAAACTTTACTTGTTATATCTCGCGCTCTTAAATTATATTTTATTGAAATACATTACATATCAAATATTAAGATTTCTAGATAAAAAAAGAATGTGTCAATAATAAAATAAATCTTCTTTAAAAAATTTTTCTGACAATTATGAATATAATTCATAATCTTAAATTTAATTGGAAATATATTTCTCACAAATAATTTTAGATCTTTTATTTGTGTTATGAATTATTTAAATAAGGTTTAAAATTATTAACTCAAATCTATAGAAATAATTTTGTTAATATATACTTTCATCTACAATTCATTTCATTAACTTTTTCAGATTAGGATAACATGAAAAATCTACAAATTTTAAAAGTCATTAAAGGTTATTTATAAACATTTTACTATATAAATATTATAAGTTCGTGAGAATATATAAGGTCTAAACTTAACTTTTAATTAATAATTTGAAAATAACAAATTTTAACGTTTTTATTTATAAGGATCCACCAGAAAATCATTTAGAAATTTCCCTAACAAATAAATAATTCAATCCATCCAAAGCTCAATATCTAAGAAAAACAGTTTCCAATATTAATCGTCAGGTAAGCTAAAAATAAGATCAAAACTGATGAAGGAAGGGGATTTGGTGACTGTTTTTTAAAAAAGTGATATATATGATAAATTTTAAATAAACAATGGCAGGTGAAGACACAGACTTCAAGCACATCAACAAGAACATCGACTTCGAGACCACCACCACACACCACCAGCTACTCCACCACTGCGCTCACCAACGCCAACAGCCTCCTCGACCTCAAGGTCAAAGCATTTGAGTCATAATCCTACGATGGTAGCTTCACTTGTTTTCACCCTTGTTTTAGAGACTCATTATCTGAACCAACTATTCCTCTCGTACTAAGTTGGATTACTGCCTTTGAACTTTACAGCAAGTTCAAAGTTGACCTTGAGGTCGAGGAGGCTGTGGCGTTGGTGAGCGCAGTGGTGGAGTAGCTGGTGGTGTGTGTGGTGGTCTCGAAGTCGATGTTCTTGTTGATGTGCTTGAATCTGTGTCTTCACCTGCCATTGTTTATTTAAAATTTATCATATATATCACTTTTTAAAAAAACAGTCACCAAACCTCCCCTTCCTTGCATCAGTTTTGATCTTATTTTTGAGCTTCACCCTGACGACTTCAATAATAAACTTTCAGGAATTAAAATTGATAAACTTTTGTATTAAATAATTAAGAAGTAACCCGGCATGGCATAAAAAAAGCATTATCATAACAGGTTTAACTGGTACCACGAAAAACTTGTCAACCCATGATATGAGTTAATTAGTGATGGCGTCTGCTCTCATTAGGGACAAGAAAGAATCTGGTTGGAGCTTGACAAACCTTCTCTCCTTTGGTAATCTCTCTGAATGCACCTGATCTGCTGGCCTTGCTACATTATAAAAATATTTCAGGGGTTGGTCAGACATGTCTGTAAGAGAAAATTTCCAACGAGCTCACTCGAAATTAGCGAGACTAACATGGTTCTTTAGTGATAGGCCGCATCATTAAGTAACATGAGCCGCGAATAAACCAAGTTTTCAGGCCTCACATGCACATCTTCACATGTTGCGTTGTAAGTATTACTGAAGCATTCTCTTAAGGATAGTCATCAGGATTCCTTTGCCAGTTTCAACCGTAATCATTTCTCCTAATTAGAGTCCCACAACTCCTTAAATGGGAGGTCACTTATCCAGGGGCAAACGAACTTATACCTTAGGAAGGAGTACAGATCTCACACTGGTTAGCAACTCGCCACAATCCGTAAACCCCTTGTATTAAGACAAAACTACTCGCACACCCACGGATTACCAAACTAGTAGTTCTATTAAAAGTGTCCATCTCTAGCACTTACACTTTGACACTTGGTTTAAGAAACTTCGGAAAATCCTATTTGGTAACATTTCTAATTCAATAATATTGCTAAACTAATAATCAAGATGCTTGCTTATAAAATGAGAATATCTTTGAATAAGATTTCATGAGTAAATTAATTTTTTTATCTTAAAATAAATTGGAAAGGTAAATTATTTTACTTACAGACTGGATTTTAATCCTTTGACTCAAGAAACAGATGTCTGTAATACAGCTAGGTCGAATTATTTCCTTAATACATAATAACACAATCAAGGTTAAGATTTCGCTATTCGAAATAGATTTTTTATATGGGAATATTTTTTAGCAATATATTTTAAGAATACGAAAGAGATTATTTCAAAATATAACTTAAAATCCCTCGATTACACTACTGAAAATAGCGATAGATTTTAAAAATAAAAATAAAAATAAATGAGAAGAGTGAGATTTCAGTCTAGTCCAGAGATAATTATATATGTTTATAATCAACATTTATCTTCAAGCTCTATATAAGTCTGAATCTGATGAAGCAGATTAAATTGAGCAAAAATTCAGAAAGTACTTCAAAAGCAATGACTGCAATAAAGATTAAGGCATGGAAGTGAGATAAGGATACGAATCTAGAATTGTTGACATGAAAGAATCAGATATTTGGAATTTAGTTTATAATCAAGTTGGATTGCTCTATCATCAAGAGCTTAATGATATCTCAATTATAATATAAATGATATAAAATGAGCATTGTATTATGAGAATTTAACTTTTAATTCGTTTAAATTGAGATTTTGTTCAGACAGTTACGATTTTAAATTGTTGGCTTAAGCCTCACCTTTACAAAAGGAAAAAAAAATTAGTTCTTCACCATTTTTTAGAGATCAATCTCAATATTTTAAAATTTTAGTGGAGGTGTCTGATCCCCTATTGTATTAAGAATGGTGTCAAATTCCAATTTTTGAATTTTTAAAAAAAAAACAGATACTTGTCAAAGAACCTTAGTAGATTAATTGAAGATACAGACTTAAAGAAAGTCCTCCTTGGATAAGATTTACAAAAGTAAACTTAAATGTTTTTAAAAATCGGGGATGAACGAATTTTATCAAATCTTTAGATATATTTTCTAAAATATAAAAACAAATGGTGTATTTTATTGAATTAGAAGATTAGATATAATTTTAGAGAGAGAATTTGGAGAAGTGAGGCGACTATAAATAATAGAAGAAGATGCATTTGAAGAGAGTTCTTAAACTTAGGAGCATCTATAGATAATTATGAATTAAAACTAGTAGCTTCAATAAGAAATTTAAGATATAGAGAAGAAGTCCAAGATATTTAAATATCAGTCAGAGCATACCTCTATTTATTCAGATGATATATATTTTATTTTGAGTCAAGTTAAAATCACGCCAATGGAAAAGGGAAAAATAAAAGTATTGATTAAAATTTAATGTTTAATCAATTTTTTATAAATTATTGAACATAATAAAGCAGTTAATCATCGTTATCAATATACATCAAGTAATCACCATTCGGTTGAACATTAAATTTAAGAATTATTTAGTTTAGGGATCTCTTCAGATGCAACAAAATTATTCATATTGTAAATATAAAATAAAAATTGAGGGATCTCATTTTGGTTTTTATTTAGTTTAAATAAAATATAAAGCGTGATTAATTCTATTTGCAACAGCACACCCGTTTATAATTTAAATAAATAATTGAATTAAATTTTAATGTCTTAATATAGTAGAAGACTTTGAAAATATGTGGCACGAATTAGAAAAATAAAAATTAGATCTTGATAAAAAATATAGAGTTGAGCTTCCTCCGCTAGAATAGTCATTTAGTAATTTAAATGAGCAATCTAAGGAACAATCTTAAAATTCTTAGCAGCCAAAATATGTTTTATTTTATTTATGAGAAAGAATGGGAAAGAAAGTGGAATTAGATTATAAGAGAGGAAAAGAGAAAAATTAATTTTAATTTATATTTTAAATTAGAAAGTTAAAATCAAGGACCCATGACGTGGCACCAAAGTTGGCTCGGCAAGTGAAGGCAGATTTTTTACCCATTACTCAATGCCCTAGCTCTTGCGTTTATCATCCTAGAGGCAATTTTGTTTAGTAATCAATATATACGTCTGTGGAACGACTATAGTGCCTAATTGAAAAATTAGTTTTTTACAAAAGCTCTGATGTCATGCGAGAAAGACACTACTCCTCAAATTGGAATTCCCTATCCTAGAATAATGATTCCTCTCTTTGGATAGTAGGGCCCACAAGAAGTATTGATCATGGTTAAAATCACCAAGGGAACTCAGGTTGATGTAAGGGTAAGTTGTTTGGCATTTATTTAGTGTCTCCTGCGGAGAAAGTATTTCAGGAAAGATCACTAGTATTATTCAGCACTAGTTATCTTTAGTTGTCACCTCACTTACCAGATGGCTTTGGTAATTTTTTCCTTCTCTAAGACCAACCCGCACCCTCAGAGATTTTTTGTGCTATGCCTTGTCTAATCACAGTCAAAGAACTTAGAATGGTTGCGAGTGGGAGCTTGTTTATATGAATACACCAGATTTCTGCGTCCAAACTGATGTGATTATTCTTGTTTTCGCTTGTTTTATTTATACTCCTTAGTTGTTATTCCATTTGAATTCTTTAATTTAATTTAATTTAAAAAATTTAATTTAAATTGATGGGGAGACAAGTTTCATGGATGTAAATGACAGTTTCTCTGAAAAATTTTAAGGCCTTGTCTAAAATTATGATGAAACTAAAGTAAACGATTAAATGTATATTTAATTTATGCATAATCAGAGCTATTTGTCTTTAAATGTAAATCTTAATAAGAATCAAAATACTCTTCAAAATTAGGGTATGCAAGACAGAGCTAATTTGATTAGCTTAGAATCAAATCATGATTACCAAAATTTTGAATATAAATAGAACAGCAATTTCGAAAAATAAATTTATCCTAAATAAGTGAAAACATTTTAGAGAAAAGCAACATATGGAAATTAAATAGAAGATAAAGAAAACATATCACATAATTTGCCTCACACAGAGAATGGTTTAAAGAAGAATCTAAAAGAGTTTGAGCTTCAATATGCTAAGTATGAATTGAAATTGAAACTTATTGAGGATGAGTTGACAGACTACAATTAAATAAGTAAAAGAATTGAATAAGAGCAACTTCATTCTTAGAGGAAAAGTTCTTAGATTGTTAAAACTCAAAAATCAAGAGAAAATTCTTACTAACCATAATTTCAATATAATAAAAGTCCAAAGCAAGGTTCTAACAAAATAATAACTTTTGATGACAAATCTGAAAAGCAATAAGAAACACCTTAATTCAGGAAAATTATGAGCACCAATTCCCTATCACCAAGTGAAGTAAATCATATATTTATTAATTATATTTTATGATCTAAATATAAAAATATAATTGCACGAATTATTACGTGTAAAAATGTTTATAGGCATGTATTTCAATTAGAAAAATTAGGGAAATTGTGCTCTTCATCTGTACTGATAGATCGTAAAATGTTAAGAAATTGAATTCATTGATAGGAGGTATACAAGAACTCACTTAGTTTTATTATGGCTCCTGCATCATCAACATTAGCACTTTAAAGAAATTCTGTTTATTATGCAAAGACTCTGCAAATGCTACAATTTTTTTATCTTTTAAGAATTATTTATTTACCAGTTTTGATTAAGAACTCACTTATTTTTGTAAATCCTTAAATAAGGGTGTAGCTATTTTCTAAAGAGTCCTTCAAATACTTTAACTTTGCTTAATTAAATGATGTAAGAGTCTTCTTTATAGTTGAATCAGGGAGGATTGTGTGATAAAGTCTGAACTTTTGACGTTGTAGAAGCTTCTCATAGGATTTTTTTCAATAAAAAGTCTGATGTTAATTTACCCAACTCAACTCCGATATATTTTCAATCTGAGAATTTATAATATTAGCAAATCCTTAGTAATATTGAAGATGATTATACTATATTTTCGGTTTCAAGATCAGAATAAAAGTAATGCTTCGTCCAATCATAGTAATCACAGTGATGGAACTTACATAATGTCTCCTCCCTAGCCCAATTGAGCATCCTTAAATAAACTGCTAAAATCTAAAAGAAAAGAAAGAAATTCAAGGAGAGAACTTGGATTGGATCTTATATTTTGTTAGAAATAAATCTTGAACTGCTTTGATCAAAATCATTATCTATAGAATGTAACTCAGTTCTCAGTTGACAGCGAAAACTAGATTTCAAAAATTTCTTCGAGCTTTTAACATTAAACAGCTTGTCCTAATTAAGAGTCTTCTGATATTTGGGAATATGATTTAAGTAATTTATGATAATTAATATCAATTAATTAAATCTCAAAGTGTATATTTTGGGGTTTATTTAGATTATAAGATAATAACTGATCTTAATTTTGACTTTGACTTGAGCTGTGAATATTATATTTATCATTAAAAGATAAAACATGTTAATAATTTTAAAGTTTTTTCTAATTTGATTAAATGTCTCTAAAGCAAAAGAACTACATGAAAGTTCAAGACTACTTTTTAAATGAATTTTACTTAGACCTCTCAAAAATCTATTTCAATTATCATCAACATAGGGCATTTCATAGAAGTCACTGAATTTAATAATTTTTGTTCTTTCAGTTGAACTCATTCGCTAAATCCAACAACCAACTCATTGTTGTCATTCAAATATAGTTGAAATTTTAATTAAAATCGGAGATTGGTTAAAATAATAAATGAAGACTTGAAACTATGTGACAGAAATGGCTCAAACACCTCTGATATGCTGCTTGTTGGATAGCTTATCGAAAATAATATGAGTTTCTTCTTTAATCGTCTTCATTGCCCCTCCTAGCAGCGAGATATGATTAGCATAGTTTAAGGGCATCACAATACTTCGTTTTTATTAAACTTGTGTCGCTTATAACTTTTTATTTTTATAGAGTTTTCCCACACAAAAGTTGCAATGATATAAAATTCTTAGAATTTGATACTGAATCGAATGGTCTAATAATTATTTAAATCTGACACACTTCAAGTGTCACTCATTAAAACCATTTTAATTTAATATATAAATTAATTTCATTTTCCATTTAATTCTCAGCTATAATAGTATTCAAGATTTTAATATTTGTAGCAAATAATTAGCAAAATTCTTAAAATTATAATATACCTAATAATTTAAAAGAAAATAGTAGAAGCATAGTAGAAGTGCAACGCAAGAAGATAATACTAGAGCTTGCATTAAGAGACAAGAGAGATATTAACTTATCATATATTTAAAAGTTTTTAATTTTAATGGCTGTTATTCCTTTTCCATTTCCCATTTTTCAGTGTAAGTATCGAAGTCAGTCAGCTTCCGCCTCTCGAAATCAAAAATGAAAGTAGGGTCTCTGTCAGCGTCATTTGAAGACTTTTTTTCTTCATTGCTTTATACTTATTTCTATTTACATTGAACACTTTTGACACTCTGTTATCTGTTTTAGATCATTTAAGTTAACTTAAAATATATTACTTTCTAATCAACTAACTTTAAAGAGTGGAAAGCTCACTTTTTCTTACTCAATAGAGGAGGTAGACAGGGATCCTATTTTCAGTATTGTTTTCGAGAAACAAAGACTTTGATACTTACACTGAAATATGCGGGGATTTAATAGCCATTAAAAATTAAAAAGTTAAAATATATTAAAAATTAATATATATATATTTTGTCTTCTGATCTCTATCTCTTGTAATTTCTTCTTTCTTTGCAGTTCTACTGTGCTTCTACAATTTTTTTAAATTCTTAAAATAATTAAATTTGAAATTAAGATTTATTATTATAGAATAGTAAAACTATTTATATTCCTCAACTATGTTCTCTCGTTCCATCATTAAAACCCCAAATAATGTCATCTTGTTTCTCTATAAATATCTATGCAGAATGAATTTGATTAAATAATTTTGGATGAAGATAGAGCACTGAAGGAAAATTATATATAGTTAAGAAAGCATTATATGAACATTAATTACTATTTATGAAATGCAAGGCTATTTATTCGTTTCAAATGTTGATATCTGCATTCTATCTCATTCATAGAGCTTTTAAATAGGTTTATACTTATGAGTAAGTCCTCTTTTGAAGGAAACTTTGAGCTTGATCTATTAATTTCCGCACTCTTATTGAAATAATTTTGCTCATGCGACCAAATCCATGAAAACACTTAAAACTATTTAAAACTATAAAGCATGTGATAAGGTTTACTAACTCTTAATAAATCATTTCTTCTTAATTCTAAGTCTGGATGAGTTCTGAACAAATAGTTGATAAAATAAATTCAAATTATTTTAGATATAGTTCCATTTAGCATATTCAAAATCGAGATAATACTAAATATAATTAATTGAATAAATGAAAGTTATTTCTAATACAAGGGATTAAATAATCAACCATTACCCACCTCTAATCTAAAAAAGACAGCTAGCTCATCCCAGTTCAATATGTCATGATATATGAAGAACATCGCCTCAGTCTCAATTTCAGGTTTTGAATATTTTCAAAGCTGATTATTGCGAATGGTGATGAAATTAATCATCTAAATATTGTTTTGAATAATATCTTCCTTTCCCAAGATGTTTATATTATACTTTAAGATATAAAAAGTACCCAAATACAAGTAAATTTAGGAATTATTTGTGTTTGATAGGAAGTTTAGTCTTTGTTGATAGGGAGAGATACATTTCTAGTCCTGGACACTTGCCTCCTATATTTTTATTTAAAGCTTTTAAAAGTGCAGCGAAAACTGAAGAAGCTTATGTCCTTCATCCTCGCTCTATCAAGCGAGAGCAGTATGTTGCGTTCCTTAAGAAGCTCAGAGAGAAGATCACAGACGGTGAGATCGTTCTACTCGTTGACAACCTCAGCGTACACAAGACAAAGGAAGCGAAGAAGGCATACGCTGAGTTTAACATCACTCCTGTTTTTAATGTTCCATACTCGCCAGAGTTCAACGGCATTGAGTTTTACTGCTGGAACTTAGTTAAGGGACACTATAAGAAGCTGCTGCTCTATCACTTGATGCATGATTAAGCTATCAAGGATTTAATAGTGAGTAGTTGTAAGAGAGTGGAAGAAGAGAAGACAAAGTTATGTGCGAGATAAGGTAGAGTGAATATTTAGGAAAAGTATTTAAGCTTAACTTAATGGAGTTAGATTTCTTCGTAACCAGAATATGAGTTTTAATAGATTACTCTTTTCTAAGTAAGGCTAATAAAATTATAAAACTAATTAGCTCACTAGATGCAAATATTTTCTTCCCATCATCATGTATAAATCACCATATGTTCCATGATTTTCAAGAGCTTCAATGCTTATTCATTTTAGATAATTTATATTTAATAAAATATTAATTCCTAAAAAATTATTTTTTAATTTTTTCATCACAGATTTTAATAAAATTATAATAAGTAGCAAATGTGATTTTGTTTATTTATAATAATCTAAGCTATCAAGAAAAAATGAGCAATATAAAATTTTCTTTTCTAAAAATAAAATGGCAATAGATGGGGGAATTATTATAAAGCTTGTTATGGTGTTACAGAAAAGTGTTATTGATAAATAATTTATTTAAATATTTCTTAATAATATGTTTAATGATAATAAATTTGGAGGAGTATAATACCTTTATTTAATTTTTTATTGATTTTGGCAGTTTAAAAATATCTCCATATTGATACCAGTATTTGAAGTTGTAATTGTGCAGAATTGCATGGTATATTACTTTGAGAAAAGCAAGTAAAACAATAAAATTTAAAGTGTGGTAATTAATCTATAAGATTTACAATTTAAATAGAATCTGCCTGTTGTAACCTTAAAGTAAACGAGAGCAGAGATATTTCGAGAGTCGTCTCCTTGCAGTTGATAATCCCTTTCTTTTTAATGAAAATCCTCTCTGAAAATTATAAGGGTTAAAAATCTAAATGAATTTAATGGAAAGATTGCAAGACATCAATACTTGCTATTTCTCATTATGCTACTAGAAGGTTAGGCTTAGTACATTGGACTTTCTGAGGTTTGGAAAAATTTGTGTGCCTCCAGCTATCCAGGCAAGAGACTCGCAGTGAGATTATTCAGTATAATCTAGCACATTAAATATAATAGCTCATCCAATTTAATTTAAATTTAATAGTTATGATTTTAAAGTTAAATATAGTATTTTAATTAAGAATAGTTGTAATAAATTCTATCTCCTTTGTCCATTGAATCAGCGGGGAGAGTTATTTTTTAGCTCTTTGTCATATCTTGATGGTTTAATGATAGAACTGAGACTGATCTCATTAGTAAATCAAAGTAGCTCACCCCACCAAATATAAGCAATTTGTCCTCATCGTCTTATTACTCTTTGGGGAGTACAATAACTCCATATTTATAAATTAAAATTGGCATCCCTAGGATTTTTCAGAATAAACTGTAAATTCCTCCCATTAGACATCCTAATTCAATCCAATTTTTGATGCATCCAATCGAAAGATTATCTCTGAATTAGAATAGGCCTAAGCAATACTGTATATACCTCCAATTGCAATAAATTATATAAATTGAGTAAATTAGCTTGCCTTTGAAAACCTATATATTCATTGAGAAACATTTCTTCGGAAGTTATGGTATTGTTTCCCATTCGTTCTTATTGATGTCGTACCTCTCACAGTGTTTTAAAGGGCAATCATCGTTGTTTTATAAAATATTATACTTAATACGTTTTTTTTTCCTCCAATAGCATAGATGTGATTATTTATAAAGCAGATTCCATGTCCATGTCTTATTATTCGTTAAAAATAATTCAATCTTCGCTAAAGAAGAGATTAGATTGGTGATAAAGTGTAATTTCTCAAGTCAATTTTAAAACATTTCTTGGAAGTCTTATATTTTTTTTTACCTCCAATCAAATAGATTTCTCTTTCTTATTAAGTTAATAATTAAAATAAATCATTTTATTTAATTTCATTTGCTAAAATTCCATAAAAAGGTATTTAAAATAAAATTAAAATATTTTTAAAAATATATTTCTTTCTTATGTATAATTCAGTTTAAAATTTAAACATTTTCTTTCTTTTCAATAGTAAACTTAATAAATGAAATAAAATTTAAGGTAATATTTAATTATAAAATTGTAGGAGAATAATTATTATGAATAATATTTATTAAGGAATAATTTATGTAACGCATAAATTTATAGAGTAGGCTGCCTTCCTGTAAGATGAGATTTTGTGAAGGTTTAGAGGCAATTGCTAAGCGCACTTGCTTTGTGTATTTATCTCCCTACATTTTAATTGAAATTTGTCGGTGAATAGTGTAGAGGGTTTAATTGAAACGTGCTTTAGATTAAAGTTAGCTCTGAATCCGTGCGAGAAATACACTACTTCCCAAATTGGATCTCTAGACCCTAAATTATTGATTCTCTATTTTCTAATGTAGGTCAAATACGAATAGTTGATAACTGATTTTAAAATTAATTATCAAGCTACTTTTAATTACAAGACAAAGTTAAACTATTTTAACAAAATAATTAAATAAGAGAATTAATGGCAAATTCATCGCGTTTCTAATAAACATTGATACAGATTATCTCCATTTCTCTTTATTACCGAAAATTCTATCATCAAATCAGAAAAAAATAAAAGTAGATCGTGATCAATTCAGAAGCTTCAATCATGAGTATGAATTTCAGCAAATCAAATAAATACTATGCCAAGAAAATTAAGAGATTCAATGAAAATAAAGTCATGTATTAAAGATAGGAATATATCAGTTGCACTTTGTAATTAAAATTCAGATAACAAAAAGTTACATATTTTCGTGTTCCATGTTTGCTCGTATTCCACCTTGTAAGCAAATAGATCGTCTTTTCCAACTGTTGTTTTCCATATTTGAAATTCTCAATCTTAGAAGGAGATGCAAAGTTATGCTTTTTGGTACTGATTTGGCATCTACTGGAGAGATATTATTTCAGGCTCGACCACTTGCATTATTATGCACTATGTTATCTTATTTTCACCTCACACCGTGGAGGAGTGTCCTTGACCTAAAAGAGGCCTAGGTCATTTTTTCTGTCTCTAAGACTAATCAGTAGCCACAAAGGCTTTATGGGATGATTATTGTCAGGATCTCATTAATTTGCTCACAGAGGTACAGTATGATTGAGTGTTTTGCTCCGACCTGAAAGAGGTGGGTCGCGGTCATGAGTTGACAGATGCTCCCCTAGATCATTATTCTATTTGCGCACGTGCTTATTTCTACCTCACTCCGTAATCCTTATTATTATCTTCATAATATCTTAACTCCTTTTTGTTCTCCTGTCTTTCGAGAGGTGATCACTAAGTTAGAACCAGATATCTTACCTGAGAGTAATATAACTTCTCATTTCTTAGGGACTAATAATAACTCAAGCAATTGCATTAAAAAAAAACTATATAAGATTCATGATTATCTCAAAGAAAAGATTTGCATCACTCTCTCATCTAATCCTAAAGGCTGATCTTATTAGGTGATCCCTGGCTTTTTTATTTATTAATTTTATTAATATAATAAATATAAGTAATATAAATTATTTATCTTTTAGTCTAGATGATTTTTTTCCAATATGTTTTGAAACTAAACTGACTATTGTTTTGAAGTTTTTAAAAATTAAGACAAAATAAAATTTAGGGGACCTTTCCTATTCATCCACTTTTTAATGAAAAAATGAAAAAATCATTATCTAGCCTAAAATCAGCCAAAAACAAATATTTTTTGCCAAATTCTAATCCAAAGGGTCTAAGCTACTCATATTCTTCAATCTAGAGGAATCATCTTAAAGTTTTATCGCATAGAGGACAGAAATATTAATTTTAAGTCAACTTTATAAAAACCTAACTTTACTTATTTTTAATTAGAGCAAATTTTTCAAAAATATTTTATATAACTAACAAAAATATTGATCCACAAAACCATTTTATGAGATGAATTTCATACAAATATTCTTTAACTAATATAAGAAATAAATACAGAAGTCATTCATTATAAAATATTTGAAAGAGAAATTTAATAAATAGGGTTTCTTAAGTATTTAAGCATTTTTACTTTTAAAAAAATTGTTAAAATAAAAATATTTAGATCAAGATGTTAATTTAAGAAATAGCTATGGTTTAATGCGTACTCTAAAGTAAAAAGAGAATTCTAAAACTCTTAAATATAAGTTAAGAGATCTATGAGTTAATTGGAGCACTAGAAATCTTAAACTTATTAAGACATTTTATTTGGTTAAATTATATTACCATTTTTTTCCAATTTTTTTCCCAAATATAATTTCTCTAGATAGGATCTCATAAATTCTTTAAAATGAAGAATTTGAAAAGGTTATGCCCTTTGGATTTGAATTTCGGCCAAAGAATTGTTGTTTTAGTTTGACTTTAGACTAGATAGTGATTTTAAATTTTTTCATGAAAAAGGTGGATGACGAGGAAAGGGCCCCTAAAATTGAAAGTTCTGTTAAGGAGTGGTCTAAATGAAGCTGCATTTCTTTCCATTTAAAGCTTGTTGTTTCTGAAAGCTAAAATAATTTTGGGGATGGAAAAACGATGAACATGCTTTTCTCTTATTTTATGTTAGAAGTTTAAATTATGGATGGAACTATAGTTTTGTAAGTGCTCCTGCAAAGTATTTGGATCTCAACAAGAAAATTATGCTCCAAAAAGCTAAACACAACTATCATGTTATCGTCACTTAAATTATTAGATTGATTCTAATTTGACACCAAATATGAGGTCTCATTATTATCAAAATCCATATAGCTTATCATTTTCAATAAAAGAAAGCAAATAATAAATGCATGGTAACAGATATTTAATTATAGTTTAATAATGAGTAATTTAAATATGACTTCTCCAGTCTTTATGTACGTGATACCAAGGGGAAAATTCATCGCTCTAAAAAAGTAAGTTCAATTTATTTTTCAGATTAAAACAAAGCATTTGTTATATTTTGCATTTAAATAAACAATTAAATATTTATGAATAAATGTCAGTTTTAGATATTTTTGAAATTATGCAATGATTTAAATTTTTCACTGTCAAAAATGCTATATTGCAATACTCTCAAGTTGAGTATTATTGGTATTGATATATAAATCTGACATTTTGATATCAATATTTTAAAATTGGTAAGTATTCTTTATTAATAGATTTACCTTATTCGATCAAAGATAATGAGATAAGAAAATTTTTAAATATCTGTCACATTATTTCTCATTAAAATTCAAATAAATCATATAATTAAATTGGAACGGGGGTTGTAGAAATAAGATAAAAACCCCATTCTTAATAATCTGTGTGAGCAAGGGGCTAATAAATAAACATCTTTAATTTGCTGATTCTTATTAACTCTAATAATGTTTGGTGTTTAATAAAAATATTTAAAACTCTAATGTTTAATAGGATTTCGCTAAAGAGATTAGTGATTAACAAATATGGTGCCTAAATTTAATTAAAAACTAATCCTATCCTATTTAATTAAAAATTATAACCCCTTACTTTTCCTGAAATCCAGAAAATTTATTAAAAAATTGTGATTTTTGCTTCAAAATTAAGCTTAATCTACAACCTACGATATATTTCACTTATTTGATTTTATAAATAAGTTTATAAATATTTAAACAAAAAATCAATATTTGCATTATATTTATGAATTATACATTATAGTAAATTAGAAGTTAAAATCTAAGACTCTTGGCGTAACACCAAATTGGACTTTACTGGATGAGAGAGATTAGCCGGTCATTATTTCAATGACTCTATCATCTTGCGTTTATCAATCTGGAAGCGATTTAGTTTAGTAATCCGTTTGTTAGTGGGGAAGTGTGTTTAATAGAGTGGTGCGAGAATTATGGCGAACCCCTAAACCGTGTGAAGACTTTATACGCTCAGGCTCTAGCCCGTTGGCTATTGATTAGTGACTTTCTATTTCAGGAGTAATGGAATCCTAACTAAGAGCAATGGTAGAAAACTTCAAGGAATCTGCCTGGTTGGATGTAACAGTATGGCGCATATAGTACTCGCTGACGGAGCCTGTGAAGGTTTGCTTGTGAGGCCTGGTCATTGGCGTATGCACTCCCTATGCTACTTATTGGAGATCACCTAGCAATGATGAGTCACGCTGATCTAGCCGATTCGATAAGCCCGTTACGATTTTTTCTCCAATATCAATATCTGACCAACGCCGGAAAAGCTTTTTTAGCCCAGGTATAGTCTGAAGATTTAGATGAACCCAGAATGAGATCAGATTGGGAGTCTGAAATTAAGTGAAGGACTCTCTATCGCTCTTCAATAAGAGAGGTTCGTAATGACTAATTAACTAATTTCAAGGGCTGACACGTTAAGAAGGCAGTGAAATGTTATTATCATATATATTATTTATGCTCGAAGTCACTCCTTAATTACTTAATTCAATTTTATTAAATTAACTTTATTAAAACTTCCATTTGAATATTTTAAATGAGTCAGAGCTATTCAAAATACTATTGCTGCATCTTTTAATAAAGTCGATTTAATTTTTAATTTTAGCTAACTTAAAATTTATTAAAATTTAAAAAATTTTAAAAAAATCTAAAAATTGGGGCCCTTTTTTTTCTATTTTTCTATTTTTTTTTAAAAAATGGAATAAATTATTAATTTTAGGATATGTATATTATTATTTGTGACTAAGCATAAATTTTAAAGATTCCAAATTTTAAGAAAATATGTTTTCTTGTAAGATTTTTTTTTAAAACCTAATAATTGGGGAACTAATTTATTTGAAAAGTAAATTAAGTTTTTAAATTAAGGGGTGATATATGTTTAAAGTTGAGTTATTTCAGATTTGTACTTAGTTGAGAATTTTTTGGGAGAGACAACAAGACCCTTTCCCTTCCTTGCTCCCCTGTAGACGGACTCCAGTATGTCTATCATATCCTATTTATTATACTTTAGAATTAAATTGATTACTGGCTAAAATAATGTATTGGAGAAAGGAACTTGTTGGTAATTGAAATTACTAAACTCATCACCAGAATCTGCAGTGATAGAGACTAAAAATTAATAAATCTGATTTAAACTTAAATTTATTTAAAGGCACAAATTGCGTTCAATTATTAACTTTATATTTCTACATAGAGTGAGAGAAAGAAGGATGAATGACATATACTATGAGAAAGTATAACATTAAAGAGGGAATGTAACAGCTCATTAAGGACAGTCACACAATAGCAAGGAGGTAAAGTTGGCAAAAGATTGAAATGGCTTAGACATATCGGAAGAAGCTCTGCATTAGATATAAACATTGTAAATAGAAGGAAGGAGTAACACTCACATGTTTAATAGAAGATGAACAAGCAGAAGGTAAAATACTTTCTTGAGAGGAGTATCTGAATTCATCAAAACTGTTTAGAACTAAGCCAACTCAAACCCTACTTCAATTTAATAGATTAAACTAGGTAATCAAAACTAGAAAAGATGTTTCTCCAGAACTCAAAAGAGGTAATAGCAAAAAATTAGAATAAACTCAGGTACATCTTTTTCAAAAATATCTCTATTGTTGAAAAAAAAATAAATTCTAAAACAAGAAATAAAATGTCTCAAAAAGTTGAAAGGAAATAAATTTATTAGAATTTTTTAGCAAAACTAAAGAATATAAATTATATTTGATATTTCAACTGCTACTCCTTATTATAAATTAATTTTAATTATAAAGCAAAATCGATGTTCCAATAAATTTAGAACTAGATTAAGTGCCCAATTCATTTTGTTATTGTTTCCAGTTCCAAAGTCTACCATTATATGTCTGTTTCTGAAAAAGAACATCACTGTGCACGGGTCATACAATTCATACCTATACAACAAAATTAATTTCTAAGTCTAGTTAATTATTTGGGATGACTGAAAATATTATCCAGAAATAGTCAGGTAAACCTCTCTCCTGTTAAAATGAAATTGCAAATAAACAAACTGATTCATAAAAACTTACATTGTGTTGAAGTCTGGAACTTAAGAGATGTCTACTAGGTAAACAACTGCGAAATTTTAGACTTCCTCTGCGCATTTATAGAGCACCTCATCCATTTTCATGCAGGTGGGATCCCAGTCATGTCCAAATCTAATGCAGACTACTCTATCTTCCTCAGAAAGAATGGCTTGATCAACTTCCCAACCATTCTCCAAGTGGGGCAATAAGTAAGACATTATAAATTAATTATTGCTAAAGTCATAATTTAAATTTAAAGCAGTTTAATTTTTTCACTAATCCTACTTAATTTATATCTAAAAAAATAAATAAAATCATTAAATTATTGATCGAGCAAATCAAATATAGAAATCGAATTATGTTAAAAAATGCAATGGAAAGATTTATTGCTATTTCTGATTAGCATAAATGACATAATTTATATTATCTAAATCAATACTATTTTTAAGTTTTTCTTAATATAAATGAATCTTAACTAAATTCAGAAATGTTTTAATTATTAGTTATTGATGATAAAAAGAAAGAAAATGAATAGCATCTTTAGAATTTAGCTTGCTTTTAGTGATTAAATGGAAAATTAGAACCCACATTCAGCAAAGCTATTATAAATTCTAACAATTAAATAATATATTTTAGAAATAGTTAATGACATCACTCTATTTTTCTTAGAATAAAAGAATGTTTAGAACCAAGCAGGCTCAACCTCAAAATTTTCATAACTAGTTAATCTTTTTTTCCCTCTTTGATTCTAATTATACTCACTCTCTCTGAACATATTTTACTTATGATGAAAGTTTCATAAGAGTTCATCAAAATATATTTTCATACTTATCGTGAAGTTATATAATAATTCTGACAGAGATATTTCAAGGAGATGAGCAGCCAGCTTGAGAACTAAGGAGATGAATAGTGGTAGAGAAGGAAGTAGCGGTAAAATTAATATAAATAATTTAGAAGGATTCGAAAGTCAAGCGTCCTAAATAAGTTCAGATAAATTATTTGTAGAAATCTCAGGTGCCTTTTAAAATATTCTTAAATTTTCTCAGAGTGGCATCAGTTCTTGAGCAAAGGATAAATTATCATAAAGGATTTAAGCGTCTAAAACAAGAATAAGTCTGTTACTTAATTTGATATTTAATTTTTGGAGTGTTCTAAAAGGTAATAACATAAAGATTTATAGCCAGACTCAGCATTTGATTTATTTTAGTTCTAGATTTTTCAAAGATAGAAAAAGGATATTGAAAGAGAATGAAAGATATCTCTTACAACAGATAAAATATGAAAGTATTTATTCTGGATAATTTACTATGATTTATCTTTTATTTTACAATTCTCCATGATAATTCTTCATCCTTATTACATTTATTTTTTTTGAATATCTCAGAGATGCCGAACTATATCTTTTAAGTAATAAGTATTTTATACTATGCACTTAATTATATTCTCTCTTGACTTTTTGGCTGAACAGGACCCTATAAGCATGGCATTTCCCCTAAAATTTTCGGTGCTAATTAAGTCCCTGGTGGCTGAAGCAACTACAGTCTGATAAGCCCTATCACTATATTAAAATAAACTAAGTAACGCAAAGGAGGATGGGCACACTGCTCTTGTATTGATAGCACAAGTTTTTAAACCAGAGCTCATTAAATCAAGATCAATGTTTTAATGTATTGCTCTCTTGTATTTTTTAACTTACCAGATGTGACCAGGAAAATAATTCACATTTATAATTACTAACTTGATCATGCTTTATTGTGTCAATATGAATTATAAAATATTGAAGATTTTTATAACAAAAAAAACTAGTATCTAAAGAATGAGATTAAGTTATTTAAAGCTAAAATCTATCTCACTTCATGATTGGTGAAGGACAAGAAGTCTACGCGTTAGAGAGGGAAGGTTCAAAGAGAGATGGAGGCTCCTCCCGCTTCTTGGTAGTGGCAACACCCTGAGAGGACTTTATAGAGCTGCTTTTGAGAAGATCATTCAATTTTAGAGATTCCAGAATATAAAAAATAACAAGAGTTAATCGATTGGAAAAGTTAAGAATGAACATTAAAGACCAAGAGAGGCAGAGTAAAGAATATGGTTTAGAGGCTTAGCACCTTTTCTATAAAATAAAGCTTCAAAATTAAATTTTTAAACTAAATTCCTTTTCGAGGAAATAATTTTAATAAAAATTATTTTTTTAAAAAAATTTTTTTTTAAGGTTTCAAGTATTTCAATAAGAAATTTAATTTTTTTTAAAATTTTTTAAAAAAATATAATAAAAAATTTTTTACACATATTTAAATTTTAAAAAATTCGTTATATTAATTTTTTTTAAATTTTAACAATTTTAAAAGAAAAAAAAACAAAAGTGGGAAAACAAAAGAATAGTTTAAAGGTTTATAAAATAATACGAAGATTGGAAATAGCTTAAACAAAGTAACTCAGCGGAGGAAGATGTTTGCTATTGCAAAAAATAAGCAACTGGCTGACACGTATGGACTGAGTCTATCACCTAATTAACCAATTAGAATTAAGTAATGGAAATACCTATTACTGCTGCTCTCCTAACTATTCCTTTGAACCCGTCATGATACCACTGATTTATATAATGAGGAAAGATTTGTCTGATGTATGCGCATGTGCAGATAAATAATACAACCAACGTCATAAACGACTAGAAGTTGAACTCTAAAATAACTTATGTCAAAATAATAAATAGCGTTATTAAATATTAGTCATTAAACTTTAAAAATGTAATGAAAGTTAATTTATTAGCTTATTAGTAATTATTTGTCTGTTTCTATTAAGAACTAATTTGTTTAATTGTAAATATTTTAATGAACAAGGCTGACTAAAAGTTTAGATAAATGTGAGTTTGAATTTTACCATATTCTTTATTTCTACTCTACAAAATTTCTTAATTAAAATTTTTGCTTTTTTGCCTAAATTTTACAAAAATTCTTATATTTAACTTTAAAATTTATAAATTAAAATTTCTGTTTTCCCACAGAATTAGAGCTATATAAAAAATTATTATATTTATTTTTAAATAAATAAAATTTATATAATAAATTTATTAAAGAGATACTTTTTTTATTTGGGGGGGGGGTCCGGCACCGCCGTGCGCCGGGGGGCCGCACAATTTCCCCAGACCGCACATACATTCCCCAGATTGCCCAGACCGCACATATTTTCCCAGCCGCACACCTTTGCCCAGACCGACCACCAAACCCAATCCCAACCGAATACCAAACCCAGATTGCCCAGACCGCACACTTTTTGCCTAGACCGCACATAATCTTTGATCGCATAATTCTGATGAGACTTTACTTTAATTTAGGGGGGGGGGGCCCGGAAGTACACCTCCCCCCTCTTTTATGATATTGAATGCTTAAATTTGTCCATATAGACAGAAATCTGCCCAAAATGTCATAAAATTAAGAGTTTTTGGCTGATGAAATTTCCTTCAAGGTCAAATTTCATGATTTGTATTTTTCAAAAATGATCTATTTTTTTGTTATTAACACTAATTTTTTTAGGCTACAATAATTTTTTATGCATTTCATCCCCTTTTTTTTACCGAACACATTTGGCTAATATGAAATCAGCTTTTTAAAAAGAACTATATATTAGATATGATGATCCAAGATAAGTAAGAGAAGTTGCGGTAAAATTTCCCAAGAGCTTTAATGATTTTGCTAAAATTACCAAATAAATCTTGATATATTTTTGAAAATAGGAAAAACCCTGGGGGCGGGCTTTTCCTCGTCATCAACTTTTTTCATGAAAATATAAAAAATCATGATCTAGCAAAAAATTTGCCAAAAAACAAATATTTTAGTTCAAATCCTAATCCAAAGGGCCTATCTAGGCCATATTCTTTATTTAAAAAAAGCAGCATTATTTTTCAAAAATAAGTCTCTAGATTTTATCTTTAAGAAGAATTTATTGAAAACTAGCTGTATTGTAAATAAAATTATATAATATTATCCGTCCAGCCCCGATTTTTGAATACTGGCTAGGAAACCAGCTTGTCCAGTAATTAGCCACTGTTTTTAGTCTTTTTACTGAACTTTAGAGAAGTAGCTTAAAATCCATCCATGATTGGCATGTTAAATCCTTTAAATTTCCCCCTAAATTGTGGAATTTAGTAAAGAAAAATTCCCTTTTTTTTGAATTTTTCTGCAATACTCCCCGACGGGGAGCGCTTACAGTACTAATTTTTAACCCTGATGACGCAGCTTCCCCTCTTGTCCAGGTTTTCAAAATCCAACTGAAAATTTTTTAAAAATGGGGCTGAAGTAAAAATATATAGAAAATTAGTTGTAATATAATTATTTAGATTTATATTAAAAAGAACACCTTATTTGTTTTTTGGGTACTTTAAGTATAAATAAGATTTTAAGAGTCTGATATATTAATTAAGAGATCTCTGAGCTTCTGAAATATTTATATTAAACTAAATGGTTTATTATCTATCAGATGTGGCTGAGCTCAAGCTGGCGGACAACTGGGGGACATCAGGCAGACATTTAGGCGGACTTTAGGCGGAGATGGCGGACCTTCAGTGACCAGATGGCTGGGAGAGGCGACAATTGGCCCGGACTACTGGACTAGAGGTCAAATCAATTACTGAAACAGGCTAACCTCCTATAATCAATCCTGAGTTCGTTCCACTACCGGAGGCAGATAGCAAGCAATCTTAGACCTATCTGCTAGGCAATTTTTTATTAATTTAAAGGAATTTGACCCCCCCCATTAATAAATTAACGATTTAAAGTTAATTCCAGGCGTAACTCTTTGATAAATTTTTGCTAGTCATGTGAAAGCGGGTAGGCAATTATTTTGACACAGCAGGTCCCCAGTGACGGGAGCTCAGCCCCATCATTGAGGGTTAGAACGGCAGGAAATTTTGGGAATTTCCATGTACTGCGAGTGGGAACGTCCGAGTCCTGTTCGGGTATCGGGAATGATCCAACACTGGGAGCAGTAAATGGCAAAAATACTGGGTGGGTAGCTAGAGGATCTCGGCTCCAAAAGGGGGTAAGCCCTTTTCTAATAGGGCAGGTAGGCAGATTTAAAACCCCCTCATTTAAAAGTCTAATAAAAAATCTTCCTAACTAATATATAAAACCATATCTGCCAGGTAATTAACAATTATAATTGGTTTAATGATCTCAGCACAAATTATCAGAGATGTCTCGAAACGGATTAATTAATTCAAACCCAAACCATGATGATGCTGATCATCCTCATCAACATATTAAAATAATAAAATTCACCTTTTTTAATTTATAAAACAATTTATGGCAATTCAATTTTTTTCCAAAATAAATATTTTTTCAAACAATATGGCCTAGGCCCTTGGATTTAAATTTGAACTTAAATATTTGTGTTTTTGGATAGATCATGATTTTTCATATCTTCATGAAAAAAGAGGATGACAAGGAAAGTTCCCACAAAAAAAATATAGTTGATTTAAATTAAGAGTAAGAGACAGCAATAGATCAAAATATCTCGACTTTGTAAATAAGCTTACTATATTCTTCTTAAGTAAATACATTCGAGGAAATATTTATCTAAGTTGGAGAGGGCATAAAAAACTGCAAATTTAAAAATATTGAAGAGCAGATTTTACTTAGATCATAAATTTGGACTGTATCATTTAAAACTCTTTTTGAGTTCTTAAATTTGTCTTTAAATTAATTTTTAGTTATTTTCATGAAAAATTGAAATCATGAAATTTGACCTTCAAGGAAATTTCATCAGCCAAAAACTCTTAATTTTATGACATTTTGGGCAGATTTCTGTCTATATGGACAAATTTAAGCATTCAATATCATAAAAGAGGGGGGAGGTGTACTTCCGCCCCTCCCCCCCCTAAATTAAAGTAAAGTCTCATCAGAATTATGCGATCAAAGATTATGTGCGGTCTGGCAAAGTTGTGCGGTCTGGGCAATCTGGGGAATGTATGTGCGGTCTGGGCAAAGTATGTGCGGCCCCAGGCCGCACTTGCGGTGCCGGACCCACCCCCCATTTATTTAAAAGGAAAAGTGAATTTCAGCTCTAAATTTTATCAAATAGCTTATCTTAATTAGAATTTATAAAAATTGATGAAATATAATTCTTAAAATTATTATGAGTTAAAATTACTAAAGGAATGGGACAGCTTATTCTGAAGTGAGCAATTGTAAATCTTAACTTATAAATCTGAAATATTGTTAGAGTCTTAGACTAGATCCACTTATAATGCTGTATCTAGTTTAATTAAGGGCATGTTCTCAGGGGATTAAAACGACTATAACAAAGAAAGTTACATGGACTCTGTTTCCCCTCGAAAGCCTACTTATCTAGACAATTTGTACCAAGAAGAAAGCATCTTCAAGGACAACGATGCCGATTAAAACTATCCTTCTATTCGTAACGAACCAAACTAATTCTCTGATACCAATTAAAATGACTTTCAAAATATCATATCAAGCAAAGAGTAAGCCAATTTACTAGAATGTTTTTACTGCAATATATAGTTTACAAGTTGAAAGCTTAAAAGGATAAAATAAAATATTGAAGGAGTAATTATTGGACATTAATCAGTAGTTGGATGATCTTGGCTAGAAGTTAAGGCTTTATGAATAAAGAAGGAAAACTTAAATTGAACTTAAAAGGTGTGATCATGAGCCTCATAAATACTAATTATTTATTAATATATTTTATAATAACTCAGATTATGTAGTTGGAAAGCATACTGAAAAGTAAAATAACGCAGATGTTTTTTAAACAATACTTTTAGTTAAAGACAAAGAGTACTCTAATTTGCTTAGCATATAGCAATAATCTGTTTCTCAAAAGGATAAGGAATTACATTCTGAGCATGCGCATTTGAAGCAGATCAAAGCATAAATTGAAAAGTAAAAGGCGAAGAAACTTAATGCTCAAGCACAGACTGTGGGATTTGAAAAGATAAATGAGCTTGAGTCTAAAATGAGATTGACTGAGAAACGCAATTTAGAACTCTAATCTGAATAAGCGGCATTAAACAATATCATATGCATATATTCTTTTATTTTAATAAAACTTATTGTATGTTATAAAACTGTAAATGCTCTAATGTGAAGTGTCTCATATTTCTTAAATATGGTAATATATTTTTTACTAAACAGATTCTTTACAAACATAAATATTAGGAGAATGGCGAATACTTTACTAAATAGATTATCATTTTTTTCTTAAATAAATTCTTTTTTTCTTCTCAGACTATTAGCCTAGATTTTCCCTATTTATATAATTTAAGGGTACTTAAAACTTTTAACTGATATAGCGAATTCAATTTTGTAATTAATTAATTTTTTAAAAGATTTTATCGTCAAGTCTCCTTTAAATTGAGACGAATTTATATATCTTTAATTACTATTTTAATTGAACTATATTTCAAGCTAAAATTTGAATAACATTATAATTTGAAATGAAAAGAAGGGGGGGGGCCTTTCCTCGTCATCCACTTTTTTCATGATAAAATGAAAAATTCTTATCTAGCCTATAATCAGCCAAAAACGACAATTCTTTAGTCTAAATTCAAATCCAAAGAGTCTAATCAACTCATTTTCTTAAATTTAAAGGTATGATCTTAAAAATTTATCAGGTAGAGTACAGAAAAATTAATCTTTAAGACGACATTATCAAAAACTAAATATATTTTTTAATATTAGAGGATATTTAAATAAAAATACATCTCATAACAACAAAGATAGGTCAAGATGCTAATTTTTAAAGTAATTAGACTTTAATGCATGCTCTAGAATAAGAAGAGAATCCTAAAGCTCTTATATATAAGATAGATATCTATGAGTTAATTTTAAATTTATTAAGGCATTTAGTTTATTTAAATTATCTTCCATTTGTTTAAAATTACATTTTTTTAAAATTAAATTTCTTTCTATGTTCTTCCAAATTTTCTAAATTTAAGAATATGAGTAGGTTAGACTCTTTGGATTTGAATTTAGACAAAAGAATAGTTTTTTTGGCTGATTTTAGGGTAGATAAGAATTTTTGATTTTTCCATGAAAAAAGTGGATGACGAGGAAAGGCCCCCCCCCGAAAAGAATATTTACACAGATATTTGTTATTGCGTAGGATTCAGAATGAATAGCAAAAGGCTCTTGAAGACATAGGAGACACAAAGAATTACCCTGCCAAGATTAGAGCTCTCTTAGCAGAGATGCGAGAACTCAGAGATAAAAACAAGGGCATGGAGGAGCAACTAAGAATGACCGAAGATCTAAAAAAGAAAAGCCACACTAAGGTATTGACTTTAGAAAATAAATGCAAAGAACTCAAGATGAAGATAAATGCTGCTGAAGGCAAGGTCTTGGGTGTCGAAGGCGTTGAAGGACAGTTAGTAATTTATAATATATATGTGTATGTAAAGTTTTTCCATTCTTATTAATCGAGTCCAGGCCATGATTCTAATAGCGTGGAGAGAAACAAAAAGAAAGAAATGGACTAGAACAAAATCAACCTCATTAAGAAAATATCCACACTCGAACAGCAAATCGAGGAAAAGGAAAGAGAAAATCTACAGATAGCCATAAAGATGAGAGAGTATTAGAGAATATAAGTCAGAGGGTGGGCCGAGGACTAATCATGAAATAATTTAGAGTGTGTATAATGAGTGAAGTGAGTAGTTGGTATAATAATTATTTAAAATGGAATCAAGTTATTTTTAAAACAAATACAAAAAGGATGAGGTTTATGAAAAATTTCAAAGTCAAATGAACAATATTATGAATAGCTTTTTTGAAAAAACGCAGCTCTCTTCTAGTGATAGCTTTTAAAATCAGCAATAACTTCGAGAAGAGAGAAGAAAAGAGCAAGAGAGAGAATATGAAAAGAGAAAATTGGAAAGACATTTGAAGCAAACTTAAACTAGCACTTTGTTAAGCAAGATTGAAAATATCCAGCACAGACTTATTGATGAGAATGCTAGATTTCTTGGAATTAAGGCCACAGGATTCTTTATTTTAAGTTATTGAAATTTTACAGATGAAGAATCTAAAAATAATAGTTCAGATTAGATGCTTAGAATAGCTCTTATTAAAAGAAAGTTCCCAAACAAAATATTAAAGCCATTAAAATATAGACAGACTCAAATGTATCAGTTTCATTATGATATATGGCAACTCATCTTGCAATCAAAACCCTAAATCTAATTAAAAAAAGATATTAATTTTTATT
>JAJKFJ010020652.1:0-32284 GCA_027382625.1 Tetmemena sp. SeJ-2015 | reverse complement strand
CTTTCGAGAAACAGCAGACTCAACACCTAACGATACTTGTACTGAGAAATGTGGAGATGGAAAGAAGTCAACTGCCATTAAAAATTAAGAATTTTTAAATATATGAGGAGTTAATATATATCACTTCAACTCCTATCTCTAGCTTCACTCCTTCCTCTGAGCATTATATTTCTCCAGAGTGTCAACGATTTTCTTTTAGATTCTTAGGTATATTATTCGTTCAGCCCCAATTTTTCACTACTGGATAGGGAGCTAGCTTTACTGTAAGAAGCCACTGTTTTTAGTCTTTTTACTGAATTTGAAAGAAGTATATTCAAAACTATCTCTAATTTGTATCTTGCTTGATATAAAGCCTAGGCGCCCCAAGATACCGAATGACCGACAAATCACCCCCTCAGTCAAGGAGGGTTTGAATGGTAAGGATTCTTATTGTCCAGTGCTGCAAGCACCAATGTTCGATTCCTTTTGCGGCTATCGGTAGTGACCTAACACTGGCAGCAGTAACATGGCTAGAGAGCACCGGTTCGCAACTAGATGAGCTTGAGCTCCATAAGGAATAACCCTTTATCTAATAGGTCAAATTGGTATATTTAATAATCTCGCTATTATAATAGGCTCATCATTTATCTCGCTATTAAATATATAAAGCCACATCAGTAAAGCAATAACTATTATAATAGGTTTATTAAACTCACTTATAAAAACAGATAAAGAAATTAATTTTATATAACTTATTCTCACTTTCTTATCATATTATGGGACTTTAAATGTAGTGATTCTTTATTTCCCAAGTTATACTTAAAAGCCCATTTATTCAAAAATGTACTTATCTTCTTAACAAAGTTCTCTCCATTTTTCAATTCTATCAATCTTTATCATTTGTGAAGCTGCAGCTTGGCTAAATCAGACCAATATAGCAAGATTGAGGAGTCCACAAGACTATTGAGAAGAGAATGGCTAAAACAGATTAGCTCAAACTAAATTTGGAATAAGTGATTTTCATACAATTGAGTTCTGTCTATGAACAGTAGTAAAATTTACAAGGTCAGTGTCATAAAATGAGACCATTAAAGAGCTTTTCAATTTTTTCAACTTAAAATAATTTTTTGGGATGAGATACTTTATTTTAAACAAATCAACATCATTTTAGAGAACTCTTTATTTATTGAACTGCACTATGTATGAACTTTCTCATTGATGCTTTAAGTTAGGATAGACATTTGAGGGGGGATATTAATCTCTCCATGGATCATTCTTTTCTTTAATTTTTAAAATATCTTTAACTTCAATAATATTGACAGCAATTTAGTCACTCATGATTAAGTTGCTCAACTCTTAGCTTGTTACTCAAATGTCATGACTTTTAAACCTCCAAAAAAGTCATATCTTGGTATTGATTTGGCAGACGCTAAATTGAGAGCCACTAAGTATGAGCCTGAGGGAGGAGAATGAAGTGCGCACCCACCTGATCTTTTAGATCAAATTTTCTGATAAATATAGAAAGGCCAAAATAGACTAAAAATGCTTTTAAAAAATACAAAATTTTAGCTTTAAAAAAATCCATGGGGGTCAAATTTATAGTTTCAAAATTTTTTTTATATTATTTTAAATTTAATTCTGAGCTCTATTTTTTCTCAGAATCTTTATTCCGGATTTAAATTTACTTGTGAATTATGAATAGCCCTTCAGTTATATAAAAAAATTGTCTTAATTTTAAATTTTATTAATTTACCTAAAATATTCTTTTTAATAAAAAGAATCTGATTAGTTAAGTTTGACAGTTGACTATATCTATAATTTGATAAAATTGCTGCTGGAAATCTCTATAGCATACTTTAGAGAAATCTTACAATTAAATGTACCATTTTTAAGAATAAGCATTAAAACTTAATTGATTATATGATATCTCGATTTATCAAATTATAAGCAGAAATGCAATAGAGAATTTTTTTAATAGCTGAATATATAGTCGCAAATTGATACTAACCTATTCTCGAAAGAAAAATAAGAAGAACATTATTCAGTCATGATTAATAAATTCAATAAATAATCATAATAGATCATGTCATAAAATCTTAAATTTATGAAAAATGACCCTCTTGAAAATAGTAAAAGAAAAAATTCTTATTTTTTTGAAATTTTTTAGCTAATTTTGACGCTCTTTAGTTAATTTTTATATTTTGATCTTATTTTTAGGGGCATGCACTATAGTCCCCCCTCAGCCTCTTTTAAGCCAGAAAGAGCTCTAGGAACTTATGAATCACATCAATAAATACCAAGCTGAATCTCAAACAAAGACTGAAGTTAAATCCGATCCAAAAATAGAGGACGAAGTAAATTAAATTCTTTCCAAACCTGCTCCACTCTAAAATTCTTCCTCCTCTTTAAAACTTGCTCCTCTTAGTGAATACTAATAGAATATCTAAGATGCTATGAAGAAAATCATTGACACTGACTCTAAACTGGCTGATGCTAATGTGAAAATTGGCAATGCAGTGCCGCCTGCTTTCACTCTAACAGATATCTTCACTCGTGGCCTTATTGAGATTCCGAAAAAATAAGTGAGAAATAAGATCCAACAAGAGCAAAAACATATCTCAGTTGCTAGAGGGGAACTTTCTACTCTTCTCGGTACTACATAGAATCTGCTCAACTAGTCAGCAAATATGTGGGAGCTAGCTGGGCTTATATAGTATTGTTCTTTAAGTCCTGATTTTTAAAATTTAATATCTCCGTTAAAGAGGTTGTGCTTTACTCTGGTAGAAAATGCTCCTTGCAGGCTTACCTATTTCTAAAATAAGGTTTGTTTAGAGCGATGGATTGCTTAATTTTTCAGCACTAATAAGATTGTCCTTTTCAGCTTTATTTGTAATAATTGTTGTCAAGAAAGTATTAAATAATGGCAATGAAAAGACGAATAAGTCATTTTAATAATTTGAAAAGTGTTTTCAAGAAATAAATTGAAAAACTGAAGTCACATAATAATACTTCAGAGATGATATAAATAGGATTATAGGATAAAGATTAAAGGAATAGTAAAACCAAGAAAATAAAAATAAAATATCTATGAATTATAAATTAAAGTCTCCAAAATAATTTTTCACAAATGATTTCTATGTTATAGAGAAAATCTGAGAACAGTCAATAAATTTGGAATAAATTAAATTACAGAAACTAAAATTGGGTTTTGGCACTTTTATTTCATAATTTACTTTAAATTTTGCAGATTTCTAATCTTAAAATATACATATTTATTTTATAGAAATTGCTAATACTCTTTTGCCATTATAGATAATAACTCAAATTATTGATTAATCTCGGCGAAACAAAGTGTTTTATTAACAAAAAATCACTTGCACTCATTCTAATATATAAGTAGTTTTAATATAAGAAAGAAAAACTGAATTTCCTTTAGCATTTTTATTTGAGATTTTTATTCAGTGCATAAATACTTTTAATTCTCTTATCCTTCTATACTTATAGGAGATTTGAGCTAGAGAGAGCTATTAGTTTTGCCTAGGATAGTAAGTCTGAGTTTTTATTTTATTAGTGAGCTTAATCATTCCTTATAAATATTTGGAGAAAATCTGAGCAGCACTGCTATTTTATCGTAGCCAAAGTATCTACTTGTTGATTTAGTGGAGGTATTTGTATGTATGGTAAAATAATTCCGGCTACATTTAAGTATATTCTGATAGCAATGGACTAATTCCTTCGTGTAAAAATTAAAATAAAGAGCTCAAGTAAATCCTAAAAAATAGAAATTTAAGGATTTCATAGATTCCATTTAATTTAACCAATTTTTAATTACAAATACATTTTTTATCTGTTTAATTAGTTTTACTTAACTTGTATCATTATTTATATGCATTCAATATCATGCTTTCCTTGGTGTTGCCTACAGATTTAACTGTAAATTTCTAAAACGATGTTGTTGATGCACTGAATATTGTTGGAGAAATCCTCAATGTTGAGGCTTTATTCGCTTCATTTGACCCAATTTCTGAAGCCCTAGTTCTCTCTATTATAGGTAAAATTTATAATGTTAATTTGTGAGAGTTAAAAGCATAAAATTTTGTTCTTAAATAATTCCTAGTAGCCTAAGATAACTGTTAGTTTATAAAAATTAAAAGGGAAAGTAGAAGGAGAAGTATCAATCTCTAATCAAACAAAAAATATGCTAAATATTTGAAACAGAATGATCTATCTAATATTGTAGTCTGCAAATTTATGACTATCTAATAAAACACTACAAACATGACTCTCCAACAAAAGTAATGAACATTATAAATAAATACTAATCATAACCTAGATTCGTCATTAAATTTCTAATAAGATTCATAAATTTAATTGTTTCATATAATTGTCGATGGACACAAATTCAAGTTTAAATAATATCACAGAAATGATCCTTTATATGTAGAGATCGGGTTGTTTTCTACACTTACTGAAATTGGAAAGATATTTACCTCTGGTCACGCTTTCTCTTCTCTAAATAATGGCTTACTTTCACTCTTGCTTGTAGTACTAAGAATTCATTAGTGGCTAATAGAACAGGGTCGAGTTCTTTTGTTAATTTGAACTAAATTGATTATCGTCTATATAGAAATCCAATATTAAACGTCTTTTAATTAATTCATATTAGAAATGTCTTTCCTATTAAATAAATATAACCGTCTTATCAATCTCTAATGTCCCTATCTTAACATCATAAACTTTTAAATTCACTCGCATAAACTGAAAAGTCTGCTCTGGTTAAAATAGTGCCAGTTTTCTTTTGCAATTCTGTGACTACTATATTCAAACTCAAGTGTAAAAAATAGGAGTTAAAGAAGGCCTGCTAAATCCTTTCAATTTTCAAAGAAAAATTTTTTAATGAAATTATTCTACTTATATTTTGAGTCTTGATTATATATTAAATTTTCTAACATTTTTAAAATACTAATTCGTTTACGGTTAGTCATTGATATAATTTCATTTGGGGTGAAGGAAAGACAGCTCCTGAATAAATAAATCTGGCTTCTCAATACTGTTTCTGCTGCTACTTTTTAGTCCACTTGCAGCTCTTCTCTCACCTTTACCCTCCTGTGTTTTATTGAATAAAATTCAACATTTTGAACTAAATCTCTAGCTTTTAGACTAAGTTTATATAATTGTACTTTTTAAAATTTATTATGTCAAGAAAATTCTTTAGTTTTAATATATCTATAAAGTTCACTAAGCTCCCATAGTGATAATTCCTTCCTATAGGGATTTTCTGAATTATTAGTTGTCTTCTCTTCATAATAAAAATCTTGGAAAATGCTATATATAGCTTAAATTCATCCATTTGTTAATTAAATTCATTTCAGTTCTAAATATAATACTCAACGTTCTGCCTTTATTAAATTATAATTAGATGAGTGAACAAATAAAATCACTATTCCCCTCTTTATTCTTTTAAGAGACTAAAAATGGTAAATTTATGCACATTTTAACGAATATTTGGATAAGCGAATGATATGATCTCACGATACCTCAGTTCTTATGTCTCCAATAAGTAAGCTGTTAGTAAATTTACCCTCATTCGTCTTAGCCAAGATCACTTTTGAATCGCCTCCATCTTTGAGGCTTATTGAAGTGCAACTCTCCAGACTTTACTGAGACGAAACGGAAATTACCTTTCTATCACTGTGAAGTTGCTTCACTCATAAAAGTGACAAAACTGTATTTCAATTGAAACATTTCTTTTAATTGATTCTTGTTCATATTGCTATCGTTGGTCTTATTACAGAGATCGTCGATTACGAAAACAAAAAGAAATAGCTAGATAATTTCAAAGGCAAGTTAGACTAGCTCTAGGGCGAGACTAACAAAACCTAAATCTTAATACAAACTAAACTCGATGACATTGCAAAAATCAATAAGATTTGCTCTGACATTATATTTATTTAAAAAAAATAATTTATAAAAAAAACTTAGAAAGAAAGTACTTATTGTAGATTTAAGGGAAATCCCTAAGTTGATTTTAACTCAAGCTTTGTCATTATCAAGAACTAACCTCAAAGAATTAGAGTGAAGGGTTGCTTAGTGAGGAGAACTATGGGTAATTTTTTTTTTACTCAAGTATTCTGACTTCACCCTTGCAAATTATGAGTTCTCAAGTTTGATCAGATAATCTGAAGAGAAAAAAAGTAAATCTGCCTTTTTTTTAAATAAATAAAAATTTTTAACAGTTTGAAATGAAATCTTTTAGCAGTATTAAACAGAAATTATTCAGGTGTATTTTTATTGCTAACTTTATTTAGAAACTTAGAAGATCAACCAACAATAATCCGTTTATCTACTTGCTTTAATTCCTTTCCAGATTTTAATAATGATTATTTTAGCTTATGGACTCATATCTCCACGAAGAGTGAATTATTATCTTACAGTTTCAATGCTTTCAAAAATAAGCGAGGTTTCTAATAAAGACTCTTCAAATTTAGAGCTGGGTTGGAATACTTTTAGAATAAATTTTTAGGGGGGTCCACTTTATCTATTGCATATTATATCAGCAAGGTAAGATCCTTACTTTATTCCAGAGCGATTTAGGTTAAAGGACTATCCAGGCAATTTGAGACGGTGGCTCATCCTCAACAACTGTAATCAGTCCTCTCCGTGTTAGGCCTCCAGATTGTTGACCTAAGCTATGTTATTTACTTTGATTAAGTTTCCTCGGACTTAAACTATGTAATAGCTAATTAAAGCTTAGGCTACGAGCTGGAGGCCTAATTCGGAAAGGACTGATTACAGTTGTTGAGGCTGAGCCACCGTCTCAAATTGCCTGGATAGTCCTCCAGTCAACTCTGTCAAATCCCGTTTTTAGGATGGAAATGAGAACTAAAAGCGTCTAAAATCTTTTTATTTTTCTATTTAATAGACTTTAACTAAAACTCTGAAGTAACCTAATGCTCTCTATTTTTTAGTTCAATTGATACCTATTTATGCTACCATATTTCAGAGTGACCTGCAGCTCTACCTTCATTCCATGAAATAAATATTGAACTCCATAATTTGCCACTTTAGGAAATTCTTAAAGTCAAAACTTCATTTTTGTCAGAACTTAGTAAAAAATGGAAATTTTTTTAAGTTTTATAAAAAATAGGAAGGTTAATGGGCTTAAACCTCTATAAAAATAAACAATTCAAATCATTTACTGAAAAGCTTTTCATTTGCTAAAATTTATTTTATTAGTTGTATTAACTATTTTCTTGTAAATTGTCCACTAATTTTTAGCCTTAATACTTAGAATAAAACTAACTAAAATATTCTCAGTGTTCAACGAGAGAATAACAGACGCCAAGGTCATTAACTCGAAGATGGCTCTGATGGAGGCCATGATGGAAGAGAGCTACAAACTTTACAATGGTTATTTGACCTTCTCAAAAGGAGATTTCAACAGATTCCTGAAAGCTGTTCAGACCAAAGAAAACGATGTTGTGGTAGGATAACTCCACTCCTATGACTTTTTCATACTAATGTGGACCAAGGACCACTATTATTCACATGAAGAAAGAGTAGCTTTCCTGAGGTCTCACGAGACACCTGTCGCCCAAAATCTCGATTAGCTGATAGCTTCTCTTGAGATGATGGAGAAGATAACAGAAAGTGCTCAATATTCACCTAGCGTAATGAAAAGATCCAACAAGAAGCAATTAAGTGTGAGTGATCAATATTTGACAGGCAACTGGAGACCTATTGAGTAACCTAAAACAGATGAAATCTCGTACTGGTTCACAATCGAAAATAAGCACAAGATTTCTTACTTGTCTTGGTACTACAACATCCACTAAAAGCATCAGAAGTTGCCAGGAGTTCACTCCTTGGATCAACTTAAAGGAATCCCTCTTTTTAACAAGAATGACAAAGTCAACGTGATTGAACTACTCGCTCAAGAGAATGCCTTCAACAGACCTGCCTAAATTCTTTGCTCAGCAGATACCGACCTTCTTACCTTGAATGTTGGTTGCCGCAAAATTATTTACAAAAGAGAGCTCTGAAATCTCTCGCCTTATTTATCAAGCTTGCAAGCTTGACTTACTAACGACATTCAATAACCAAAACTACTAAAGATGAGAAGAAAGTTGAAATAAGTTGTAAAATTAATTTATTAATTTTTAACTTCTGATATCTAATTATAAAATTGAATTATTGTTAAAAATATATGACAAGGAAAAAATAATAAATAAATCTTATTTGGATATCTCCTTTAGATATTATTTTTTTTAATAAAATTTATTGAGGTTTATAAGAATAAAATAAAATAAAGATTACACTTATATGATAAGATTATATTAAATGAAATCTTTTAACGCGCACATCATTTATCACTATTTAATTTTATATTTATAGCTGGAAGCAGAAATCAAAAGGAAAATGGGCCCAGCAAAGTAGGAAATTTTATTTGAGTGAGGTTTCCCATATCTAATGAAATATCCATACAAAACTTTAATATAGACGAAACTTTCATAGGATGAAAGTACGTTTTCTTAACTAGTACAATAAGTGCTGGTTTTGAAAATAGATTATTATTTACATTCCTAAATTTCTACTTAACTTATTTACTTTTTTGCTTTATTTTATATTTAATAAATTTGAATATACAATAATCTCGGTGTTTACTTAATCGTCGTGTTAATAAGAATTCCAAATTATAAAATAGAATACTCTTAGTCTGAAAGTATTGTGATAATCAAAATAATATTTATTCAATAGAACTGTAAGTATTTTTAGATGATGCGGAAACAAGTTATTGCATCTGGAAATTTATAAATATATAATTATTAAATAGAGCCATGTATGCTTATTAAAAGAGTTCATTTTCTGAATTTATCGTCTTAAATTAGTGCTTTCTTTATTAATTATTTTTATTATGAGTCCATATTGGTATTTTCTTAAAAATACTTATCTTAAGGGGATATCCAAATTTGAGTGATTTATTTATTTTTTTGTTATTTTATATTTTATCTATTATTTATTTTATAATTTGACAGTCAAACATTAAAAATGAATAAATTAATTTTACATCTTATTTAATCTTTCTTTTCATTTTTAGGGTTTTAATTCTTATATTTTGGCAAAGTCGTATCTTTCGAAGGACAGTATTAATTCCTCAGCTAGTAGGAAAATCTGTAATTTTGAAGAAGACACGCTATTATTATTTTAATCACCTGCAATGGTTGATTTATTCTTACTTCTATAATAATGAGCTTAAATCTAATCCTAATCTCAATCTTTCCTCTTCCCTTGTTACTCTTAGAAATATTTTGAAAACTAATATATAAAATAATAATTTATTAAATTGAATTTATATAAATATTATTTTTAAAGGCTCTCCTATATTAGTTTAAGATCTTAATGTTTAATTATATTTAACTAAAATTTATTTTTATTCAGGAGTAGATGAATTAAATAGTAACCCCATATTATAACAAACATATCAGAAGCTTATAACTTTACAGAGTGACCAATCTACCTCAATTGAAGTTGGTATAATTTCAGAGGAATCTGATATTTCTACCTCCATTTCGTTAACGTCTAAAATCTCTTCATAGTTGCAAATAGTATTTTATGGGGAAAAATTGAGAACTAAAAATTAAACCTCAAAAACGAAATTTCATGAAAGCGAGAACAAGTTATTGTTAATTAATTTCTTTAATATAAGATGAATACGAATTCACAATCGAGGATTGTTAAAAAATAAAATTAATGCTTTCTAAGGCTGACCTCTGGAAGCTATTTTGTCTTGATTTTATGGAATTTCTATACTAGTTCAGAATTTTATAGAAAAGCGGATTTAAGCAAAACAATCACATTAATAATTCTGTTGCGCATTAATAGGCCAAACACTAATTTTCACTGATATTTATATTGGGACACTGGTATAATAAAGTAGACTTCTAAATCAAACCTCAATTTTAAAATGTACGAATATCCTACTCTGATAGATGATAGATGCAAATGCAAGCTCTCTATTTTGAGCTAATATAAACTGCTCTCGGGGCAAAGAGTTTATGGGGTTAATTTAATTTTACGCTTTTGAATGATTGATTCAATTTATTTATTACTTGAGTCATTATAATTATGGCATTTCATAAGACCATACTTATTATCTAGAGACAAAATTAAGATTGCTCTTAACCAAATAAACAAGCCGTCATTTCAGGAAAGGTATTCTCTCGACAGCGATAACAGCACTCTAATTTTGAGATTTCTAAAGAAGAATTCTTCAACTCCAGCTATACAACCGCTGGATGACCTTTAGAAATTGACACATAGTAATTGGCTCTTCCAGCAGTAATCTTCTGAAAGTAATGAATCGTGAAATAATGGAGGTATTCATAAACGGAAAAGTGCTTGTTTTCAAGAGCAAGGAGTCAGGAAGCTGTCTTCAATATTTCTATTGACGGAAATTAGCAAAAAAGTACATTAAGAGAAGATTGGTAAGAGAAGCAAAAATCCATAAAATAGTCAGAGTATGAACGAAAACAGGGACTGAAACACTCGCAGATTGAAATGATCGAGAAAGTAGAATGTAACAATCTAAAGGCTCTTCAAGGTATTTTTAAAAGCGTATTTATTCACCATTTAATTTATAAATAACCCTAAAGCTTGCATTTGCATCTATGAACTATCAGAGTAGTAAATTATTGCATTTTTACAATAAGAGTGTGATTTGGAAATCCATCTTTAATGCACAAGTGTACAAATATACCAATGTATAAATTATTGAAAATTAACTTTTGGCTAACTCATGCTAAAAAGAATTATTTTTAAAATTGTTTTAATAATTAAATAAAGCATTTAATTAAATCAGAACTAGAATAAAAATGAAAAAAAAGCAACCACGGATCATTAATGATCCTCGATTCTAAATTAGTATTCATCTTATAATACTTATAATCATACTAAATTTTAGCATTAAAAAGGCACTCTATGGTCTTCTAGGAAAGTGACCTTGAAAACTGTTTCATATTAGCTGAATTTTATACCTTTAAGTGCTTCCTCTATCTCAGATAACTGAGTGTTAGGTTTCATAGGTTGCTTGATTATTACTCTCTAAATTTTTCAAAGGTTCTAATACCTTGTTTAACGTACTTGCCCCTCATGCTGAGAAATTCTCTTAGTGTGATCTCCCATTTAGGAAGGCGAATGGCGATGTAATCATGATCGATAAGAACACCAGCAAGATGAAGAACGTACTTCAAGTTTTTGTCCCTCGCTTCTCTCAACACTGTCAGTTCGTTCGCGAACTCAAGACCTCTCTCTTCCTTCTTTACAAGGTATTCGTAAGGGAAGATCTTGTAAGCATACTCTTCTTGTATGATGGTGTCTCTTCGCTTCGCATCAGCAAGGTGGAGGTAATTTTGAACACACTCTTCCAAAGTTAAAACCAACACTCATTAAAATTTATAATCATCTAATAGGAAGCGATTGAAATGAATTGCGTAAGTGGTATAAACTAAATAAATGCGTCTAAATATTTCGCTGAGCCGCTGTGGGGTGGTATAGTAGTAGTAGTAGTAGTAGTAGTATAGGTACCCTGCACCCATGTAGCGAAATTTAATTTAAAACCCCAGCCACCGACCCCTTCCGGATTAAATTAATTTAACCGCCACTCTTCTTAATTATTTAACGATCACTTTCAATTATAAGATGCTGCCAACCGCCAAGCCACCTTAGCTACTCCGACCACGCTCTTACTGCCTGCCCCCGTTGAAGCAGTCCACCCTCCGTCAGCTCCGCCATGATTTTTCGAACCAGAAGGTCTGCTAATCTGAATAGTCTACTCAGGCAAGTGGGACTCTTGATTCCATAAGCATGATTGGCAGAGATGATAAAATCCAAGAAGCTGACCTTAAAACAGATTGCCAAGCCTTGCGCTGGGACCCAGTGGCACAGCTGCAGGTCAACCGCTATCACTCCACCCTCGTCTTAGACGACTCAAACCCATTCTACAAGCACGAGATCATCATTCATGGACCAACGCATGAGCAAAGGCAGCGGCTAAATAAAATCCCCGAGCTTCCAATACTCTTGGCTGGGAAAGAAGCCGTGCCTTTTCCTGAAACCACGGTGCCTCAGTTCAGATCAAAGATTGAAGAAGCGCAGCAAGCACTACAAGCCGTCGAGGCTGAGCTCGTTGGTTTAATGAAGCAGGCTGTCAGACGAGACCCTACTACACTAAGAGATACATTTCGGCCACATCGTTGCTATGCTAAAACTGATGGACTCCGGAGGCGACCTGGCCTTGAAACGATAGAAATCAGGAAATGCTCAATACTTTTCCACTTACCTGATTCTACTACAGCTACCTGACCCAATTCAACAACTTGCGCTTCAGATCACGAGAGTACCAAGGGCGCTTATTTCCTCGATATGAGAGAGGCTGTTCAGTTGCTTGAGCGTTAGGAGATGCAAATTCAAGGACCTACCCGAAATAAGAGAATGCGAGGTCTGGTGAAGCACATCAAGCTTAAGCTGCAAGAGCAGCGTAGGAGAGATGATAAGTAGGAGCTTAGAGCCATAGCAACTATGAAGTTTGATAATCCGCACTTGCCGTGTACGAAGCAGCCTGGAAGGCGAAAGAAGTTCAAGCATGAGTTAAGCTTAGGGTGTCCAGACAGGCAATCTCTCGGCTTTTCAACTCACAATTTCCTCAATAGCCTTCGAGATCTAGATGCCAAAATGGACGCTGAGGAGGATGAATCAACGACAATTAGTCAACTGCCTCTGTCTATTAAGGAGCACATGCTAAGCGAGCGAGAGCTCGGGGCAGTAAACTACGCTTTCGACGATTCGTTGTTGATCCACAGGAGGGCGAAGTCGATAAGACAGAATCTGAAGAAATCGTTCAAGTTGATGGCAAGTAAGTCGCACTGTTCAGCCCCTCCCCTTCACTCAGCACTAGAAGACTTCGAAAAAGAACTGGATGCGATCAACAAGATGATCAGCAACAAGCGGAACTACTTGCTACGAATGATAGCAGAAATAACAATGCTGCGGCTTGGAGAGGGCAGGCGTGGCTCAGAGCTCGTCTTTGAAGGGACTTTTGCTGGCATGGATCTTTCAAGAGTATCTCACAAACAGAGGAAGGTTACAATTTAGAATCGTAAAGGGAAATACTCAACAGAGCCCTCGGATCTGGAACACCGCATCGAGAATAGCACGTAAGACTTGGTGGGCTTGGTAAGGGGAGCCGATAAGATCCTGGGTGGATTCGAAGACCTGTCTAAATAAATCAATAAAGCAGTAAAGGGCAAGCTCACGCGGATTGAGTGCGTGGCCTTCAGTCTAAGAAAACTGTCGCCACAGATTTCGAAAGTCAGGCGAAGGGAGGCGAAGTATTTGTACAAGCAGGTATTCAGAAAGTAGCACCGAATATTAAATCCGTACAGCGCTGGCAACCAGGCAAAGGACTGGGAGCAAAGATCTATGGACTACCGCATCTTACTCAAGTCGACCTAGCTCGATATTGAGTTCATGCTCGAGGCTGATAAATTCATTCTCGTCAGCTACGAAGACGTCCCTAAATATGTGGAGGCCCCAATCATCGAGATGGAAAGATTCAAGGCAACTACTATCAAAGAGATAATGAAGGGAACTGACGTGCTGGAGAGGTGGTAGGCCAAACTGAACGCAGCTTGCTATATTGCAAAGAAGGGGCAACTCTACAAACTGTTCCTGCAGCGTGGTGCCAATGTGAATATTCTTCGAGATGACGATCCTTGAGAATGGTCAAAACTTAGATCTAGATATGAATATTCATCTCCACGTCCACTGATAACTTAAGGGTCCCCCCCTTCACATACTGTAAATACTTTTAAATAATAATCAGTTTCAGGATGTCGAATCAGATGAATCAGAAACTATAGAAGTAGGCACTAGTCAGAGAGGAGGAGGAAGTCAAAAGCAACAAGAGGCTACAGATAGAGCAAACGGAGGAGAGCGAAGAATCTGCGATCGACAGATAAAAGGAGATGAAGGATCTGCTTCACTAGATGAAGGCAGGTCACGAGATGATGAACCAACAGAAGGTGCTGATGGATTCAGCGCTGCGAAAGCTGGAGAAGAGGCTGGAAGATCAGAGTGTAAGCCTGGCGGACATGGAAGCGCTGATCGATCTTAAGGATCGCAGGGACAGCTCGATAGTTTGCCTCGAAGAGAAATCCCCTTCAACGAAATGCTTGCCCGGAGGTACAGAGCTCACTACATTCCGCACCTAGCCGCATCCAAGAAATCTAGCCTAGGAATAGCATCAGCGAGGCCAGGATTGCTTGCACCAGAAGATGAGCAACGACTGATTGAAGAAAGTGATGATAGAGTTGCTGCATGGGCACTACTGGGAGTAGACTATCAAACCCACATCCGAAAGCTATCTAAGAATGGAGAAAGAGGCAAACAAGATTCGCGATACAATGAGTAGGTAGGAGCTCTCAATAGCGGGCCACTACTACCCCTCTGGGAAGAGGAGCCTAAAAAACCTGATGATAATGTGGGAGAGCAGCGAGTCATTCTCATTCAGCGTAAGGATCGACGTTTTGGTCTACTTCCTGGTTGGGCAGATAAGAAAGACAGTGAAATACATTCAAGAGGAGGAAAATTGGAACCAATGGAGAAAGAATTTGGAGAGAGGGGAAAATTCCTTCCAAAGCGCTGATTTACCCCGAAAGGGGCCCCCCACTTTGGGGAGGGGGATGACAGAATTCTTGGCCAAAGAACCAAGAAGTGGGTTTCAATGAGAAAAGAACCCCGCAAATTGGGCTAAATTTAAATTTATTATAAGTTTTTAAATAGTAAGCTCGCTCCCAGCCAAGTAATTTAATTATCATAAAAATTTTTTTCCAAATATCTTTTGCTTTTTTAATTGGGGTATGAAACCCAATTTTTATAATATTAATTTTATTTAAAAAGGGGGCCCCAAAACAAAAAAACAAACCCAAAAAAAACGAAAATTTTAAAACCCAAAAAGGAAATTTTGGGGTGGTTGGGAAAAATTCCTTTTTTTTCCCTTTTAATTTGGGGGGTTTTACAAACACATTTATGAAGTTTTTGGCTCTACATGGTGTCCTCACTATCGAGAGATCAGACTTCTTCCCTGCCCCTGACCACCAACTATGGATGTACTAGTTAAGAAGCTGCAGGCAGTCGCAGAAAAGCTGAACAAGAATCTTGGCATAGACAAGTCTCACATGCCCGACAAAAGATGGATCCTGGCTCTTCTCTCCACGCATTCGCCGAAAGACGAAATCTTCGCGAAAGATTATGTCGCTCCTAAGATACAGAGAGTGGACACAATGTATCGCACCGTTGATTTGGCACCTACCTTCTTGGATGGATTGCCCGAATCGCAGAAGCGGGGCAAGGTGCTGAGGCTGGGTTTCGCAAACAAAGGGAAGGCCACTTTAAAGTACATGCGGCTGAGGGAGGCTCGGAATAAGATCGAAAAGCAGATCGAGAAGGAGAAGGTGGAAATGGAAATGCGGAAGGGAGAGCAAGGCGAAGTTCAGCGAGAAATTAGCATTCACACAGCAGCAGCCGGCCCACCAAGGAGAGAACACCTGTCAAAGGGAAGGCCATACAGTGATCAGACCGAGTGGCCACGAAGCGATGAGAGCAACGTCCTGTAGTGTGAGCGAGCGATAGCTTTAACTTAAGTTTAACTTAAATTTTAAATTGCATCTTTGAGTATGGGCTCGGGAGGGGTAGGGGCGCTAGTGTTAGTTAGCTAGGAGACCGTGGCCTTCCTCCAGTCTTGCTTGAGCACGGACCAGAGCCGTTCGATTGGGTTGAGAGAGCAACTGTAAGGCGGTAGGTACTCAATTGAGCAGCCAACAGGCAGGGCATCTCGGACCTTGCTGCTCTTGTGGATGGATAGATTGTCCATGAGAAGGATGCTCCCGAGTGTGAGGCGCGGTGCGAGCTCGGTGAGGAATGCGAGGAAGTGCCCGAGGTTTTTGTTTCCAACGATTGGGCTTGGAGTGCAAAAGGCCTCCAGTCTCGCTGATAGCTCCGATAACAGTCATAGACTTGCCGCCGTGCTGGGAATTTTAACTTTCATGCGCTCCTTGAGCCAGCTTCGTTTTTTAGACTGCCACGCGTTGAAGGTCGACTCGTCAATGTAGACCAAGGGGACGGCCCTCGTAGATCCATCGGGTCACTCGCTTGGAGAATTCCTGCTGCCTCTCCTGAGCCTCCCTCTCCTTCTCCTCCTTGCGTATGTAAGCGTATCCAGCAGCGCGGTACTTAACTCCATTGCGTCTGAAAACTTATCTTAGCCCGAAAGTCGAAAGTAGTGGTATCCCATAGTGGAGGTGGAGGTAATGGCAGCGCTGCTCCAGGGTTTAGATGGGGTGTTTCTTTGAGGACCTTAATGGATGTGACTCGCTGCTCGGTCTCCGGTGGGGGGAAGAGGCCGGCGTCCTCTCTTGCTCTTTTTGACCACAACCGTGTAGTTATTCTTGCGCCAACGCTGAATTTCATATTAACTGCGCCTGTGCGTAGTCCAAGAATATTTGCAACTGCAGGATAGGTAAGCTTGGGATGCTTGTCCGAAGAGAGAGTTTCCCTATCTTAGATAAACTGCAGAGAGCTGTTGCTCGTAGGATATTACCTGCCGTACTCTCAGCTTGAATGGCCTGGCTTTCTTGATAGCCTTCGATTTAATCTGAGGGAGCCCTTTCTCTCCAAGTAGGGTATGAGGTTCATGTCCGGAATGTGCAAATGTGAAAACTTCTGTGCGGGGGGGGAGTAAGTAGGGTCGAAATCCTGGAACTTCCGCTTCCGCGTTTATCGCGTCTTTGAAGATTCCATTTAGGAAAAAGAATTGATTATATTTGTAATAACGCAAATTGATGACAATCACTTCCTATAAGTAAAAAGAGAAATTATTCAAAAAAAAAATTTTTTTAATTTTTTCAAAAAGATCTTTCCCCTCTCAATTTAATAAATTTTCTCAAAGATCATCCGGGGCGTAATAGCCATCCTCATATTAAAAATTTCCCCAAGAAAAATTTAAGAAACCCGAGGGAGTAAAAATCTTGCATTTGAAAGTTGCTTAGGAGCCGAGAAAAATAAAGGGGCCGTTCTCATACACTTTTTTAAGGGTTTAAACTGTGCACGAAAATTTTTTGATTTTTTTAGCAGTAAAAAATCTACCGAAACCCGGCTAAATATGGAACATTAAAAAACAGGGGGATGTTCAAAATCAGGCGTACTTTTTCGCTTTTTTGCCCCTTTTTGTTTCGCGATTGTCAACGAGAGAAACGATTCACCGTCGTGATCTTCCCCTCTGAGCTTCTTTTAAAAAACGCAACATACTGCTCCGCTTGATAGAGGGGAGGTGAAAAGGGCAAAGCTTCTTGAGTCTTCGTGATTCCTGCAAATAAAAGCCTTGTAGTTATATTTAAATTTTTACCGTTTAAAATTCTATTTTTCGTGCTTCACTCTTCTTCAGAAGGGTTGTGTGTTTAAAAAAAGGGGGAGCAAACAATACAAAAATTTAAAGCTTTTTCCCCTACACCTGAAAAAGTGTTAAAAAAATTTTTCAGTTTTTTAAAAAATTTTTTTAATTTATTTATCGAGCGTAATTGTTGAAGTAGTTTTAATTTATAAGAAAAAACTAAAATTTTTATTTATTAAAAAATAGGGGCTAGGAAGGAGTTTAGTTTTAGGTATCTGCTATTTTGAGGTGGTTCCTTGCTGGCAGTTTTGCTAGGATAGGGATCATAATCATTTTATCTTATTCTGGGAACAGCTTTAGGGATAAGAAACTCTGTTGAGCAACTCTGAGGAGTGCTATCATTATCTTGGGACTCTTGCGAATTTAAAGTGTTGTCCGAGTTGAGGTTGCTCTTTGTAATTGGCGTAGACACTGTTCATCCGTTAATGGCCCTTTAAAGCGAAAGGTTGCTGCTCCCGAAAATGAATGGGGGACAAAATTGTGGATAATTGAGGCGAGAAATTTGAGAGGAATGAAGCAAGCAGAAAGGGGAAAATAGCCAAGAGTAGATGTTCGGAGCGATCTTATGTGTATTCTCAAAATGAAGGTCTATCTCTAAACTTTGCCCTTAGACTTCAGCTGAGGTGCCCAACTCTCTCGAAACTGAATGAGGTCCATGAGGGAAAGATGATGCCGAGGGATACTAGATGGTGATGTCAAAATTTTTGTATCTTCTTTTGCTCAATCTGAAGTGCATCTTGATCCATTTCCTAATAGGAAATATTGGATGTAATTGAAAATTGAGTATTTGTGAAATCATCCTAATTACGCTCGATCATGAACTATTAGTGAGGTCTATAACGCGCTTCACTCGATTCACAGTTTTGTACGTTATGCCATTTCAACGATAGATGTTTGCTACAGTCTACGGAGAGATCTTGAGATAAGGAAACTATCTATGGAAGATCTTCGCGCGCTACTCCAAACTGAAGTGCGCTTAGTGGCGAAGAATTTGAGGATCAATCAAATAATTGATGTGCACATCTTGAAACTTAGAAGTGCGATGAGGAACAGCTGCGACTCCTAACTTTCTCATCTGCAAAGCAACTTTCAAATGCGAGAGTATAGTGCGCGCTGGCACTCTCAACATTTTTGCGATGGAGTTGATGTTGAGAACTGGCTATACTACTGATAGGGTGACTACATCCATACCTTAGAGTCAAAATGAAACTGAGATAGGATGGATCATGTAGTTATTTTTGAGTAATTTCGCGTTTGACTAGCATGATTATAAGTATTAATAAAGAAATTAATTACACACAACTTATTTTCATGTAAACCTACTGGCCTGTGGTGAAAACGGCTAGAGAGTACCAATGACACATTTGAGGTTAGACCATCCATAAGAAATTATGAGCATCAAATTTAATAGGATTTGGGGTATTAATAAATCTAAAAATTACTCTTAAACTTAATGTATAATCTTTCTCTGCAAGCTTTATTTAATAAATCTTTAAGTTTTTTTTAATTTACCCCGATCTCTATTTTATAATGAGATTGGAACTTTATTATGTTTCTTTATATTCAACATTTTAATGATAAGGGTTAGCACGTAGCATGAGGGACCGGTCACACTAGTTATGAGCGTGTTTTAGTGAGTGATATAAACGCCTATTGTATATATATATACCCTTGCGGGTTGTTTAATTCTGCTAATCTAATCAATATTTTAATTTAATTAAAAATATTTTATCACTTTTAAATTTTAATAAATAGGCTTTTCTTTTTTACTTTAGGAATAATGTCATTATAACTTTTCTACACCATAAATGTCTTTCTAAAAAGTCCCTTTTAAAAATTAGTCTATCATTTTCAGACTTAGCTGGTGAAAATTCCTTTTCATTAAGCTCATAACTCCGTTGCAGCTCCCTTATAACTTTGCATTATTATCTATTAAATATCCTTGAAGGAATCTTTGATGAAAATAACTACTTCTCTATACTTGATGGATTTAATAATGCCCGGCAAATTCTCCTCTCCTCTTCTAAAGTTAGTCAGCTTGTTTTATTTTGCGATTCTGTAAATATCATGGAAAATGAAATTAATGATTTGGTGAGTTTAATAATCTCCCAAAAATGGCTAGCCAAATATAGATCTTCAAATCATTTTCTAAAATTTATTTTTATGTCTTTTACCATAGTTAGCTCGAGCGCTTATAACCAACTAGAAATTAATATGGAAAATAAGTTGGATATAAAAATAAGCAGTTTTTATGCTAGAAAAAAAACTCCCAAATTTATTGGATTTTTAAAAATGACGAAGAAAGGGCTTGATTTCACAATATGAGGTGCCTTATAAAATTCAAATACTTCTATAAGATGAATATGAATGAGTGATGGAAAATTGATAAATAAAATCACAGATTAGCTACTTATTATCCAATTCAATAGGAGATTTAAACTTAGAAATGAAGAGAAACGCTAAAACCGATGTTCTCTTCCTGACAGGGTATGATAAATATTATGACTGTTTTGGGTTCAGGTAGTACACATATTTCCTAGACGTATAAAGTTAAGTTACCTGATATTCTTAAGAATCTCCAAAATTGTATGGATTTAATCCTACCCTGTCAATTTATCTAGGTGCCTGAATATAAGGAATATCTTATAAAGATATAGGAGGTAGTAGGAACCGAATGGATATCGGATCTAATTTGTGTGACGCTTCAGGAAAATTGGATACAAATAACATTATTTGGCAATATACTAATCCCCAATCAATTTCAAAGACCTTGAACATTTAGGAGGAAGCTCTAAAAAAGTAGAAGAGGAGGAGAAACAAATTGAGAATATAGCTCGCGAATAAGATGAGAGTCTTGGATAACGGGAGAGTTATTGCCATTTTAAGCTCTAACGAAATCATCTAGAGAATATAATTCTTTACTTACTTGATATCACCCAATGTATTTTTTAGTCCTGTTCAGATCTGGCACCTCGTCTATGCACTTAACCAGGCGTGCTTATTTGGTTTAAGTATGATTCATCATCATCTATTTCTTGAGGGAGAAGACGAAATTCTGGAATGGGACAAGCCACGAAGAATACTTTGCAATTAAAGAGCATGACATACTGAAATTGCGATCAGTCTTAAAATCTATAAATCTTTACGGATTACTGTATAGAGCAAAATTAATTATCTCTTTCCAAGTTCTGCGTAGATTCGCACATATTAAAGAGTATTGTACGGGAAGTTTTCAAACAGTGAGAAAACGAAGGAGCTCCTCTATAAAGTAGAGAATGACATATAGAGTTAGTTTTAATTAATATCAACCATCAACCAGAGACCATATGCTTATTAATGCAGTCACTTAGATTTTATTTGTTGTCTGAATCAGGAATTCAGATCCCATAATCATTTGCTGCTTGGTTACACTCGCCAAGGAGCATCCTCCAAACTAAGCCAAAATGTTTTACTCAGCGACTTCGCCTATGTCTTTGCTAAATAAGTAGAGGATCACAGCATTGATGCCCTCAGTCTTGGAGTGATTAATTGATTAGATTGAGCTATCTAGGTACTTAGTAGTAGCAAGAGTCTTGGAATGGTTTTAATTTGCCAAAGCAAAATTAATAAACTACGTGATCACTGTAACTTAGATTAGCCACCCTATTAGAAAAATTAGTTAGGAGATTTAAAATATTTAGACCAGAAAAGAAATCATTAAATACAAATAGAATTTATGAAATGTTTACTAATTTAATTAGAATAAATTCATAATTAAAATGCGTCATTTTACGATGCCATTATTTGCAAAGAATATGATCACCTCGAATATTTTAAATGGACACGTATTAATTTTTGACAAAATATTTAGTCAGAAATTTTCTTTGGTAGTAGGAGGGTAATTATTGCTGGTTACTGAAAATATATTTTTCAGAAAGAGCAAATTTAATATTATACACCTATTGAAAATGAAGAAAGAACTTGCAAAATTTGAGTTCTTTTCATATATAATTCAAAGAATTCTACAAAGTAATTTATTGATCCTGATTGAATTTTTTTATATTTCAGAACATAAAGAGATCTACTTCTCAATAAAGTTATACCCCTCTTCATACTTTACTCCGAAAAATTTGGTTAGACAAAGTTTTAATTTTTTTCCTAATATAATACTTAAGCAGACAGTCCTTTAAATTTGTTGAGAATTTCTCCTCTTGTAATACCTACTACTAAAATAAATTAAATTTTAATTACAGATTATTTAGTTTACTGATATCATCGCTCACATCTATAAATAGCTTTGAAATATTTTTTTTAATTAAATATAAATTTAATTTATAATATCTTATATATTACTTGTTTAAATTATCCGATAATTATTTTGGAAAAACTATTTTTAAAAAAATGGACTATCAGTTTTATAAAACCAAATTAAATTCAAATAAATTAAGTAAATAGAATTGTAAATTATAAAATAAACTTTCCAGAACAGTAAAATTTTATAATCAATTATATAATAAAAATCCATGTTTATAAGCTAATTTTTGTCCTATATCATATTTTTCAGTTTAAAAATAAGACAATTCAGCAATCTATGGTCGCAAATTTTGTCCTATTTCAATTAGTACGAGGTCAGAAATCCATTTTTAAAAAAAGAAATTAAGCGGAAAAAGTGCAGAATTAAATCCTTCGTGACTGATTTAATTATTTTAGTATAAAATATTTTTAATATTCAAGAATTTTCTTTAATCTTACTTGGCAAAATTAAAGAAAATATCATTAAATTAGTTATTTCTATGGATATCTGACAACGAACTAACTGAAATAAGACCAAAGCGGCCCTAGATGACTGAGTGTCATTTTTAAACTGAAAATCGGATTTAGGAGCAAAAAATTAACTTCTAAAGATGGATTTTTTAATAATTTAATTTATTATAAAAGACAAAAATAATTTTGAATTCACAATTAATTAAAAATAATATGCCTATTTTTACTATTTAGTAACTATAAAAATTAATTATTTTTTTTAATTAAAGAATAATTAATAAAAGAATATTTATAATATAGATGTGAATTTAATTAAAATAGATGATTAGTTAATGTAATAAGTTGGGTGCTGCATGATAGTTAAATTAACTTATACATCTTCCAGATTTACTGCGAATTATATCACTATTCAATTATTAATTTTAGATCTTCTTAATTAAATATCTTCTTAGCACCCTCATGGTAGCGAGATATTTGGCAGATAACCTTCATCTTCCTCATAGTCGTCTTAGTCTTCTAAATTTGTTTCTCTTGTACCTTCAAGTTTTGCTTTCCAACACAAAAGGTAGCAAGGATATAAATTAATTAAAATTTTATGATTTTTCTAATGGATCATTTATTTTTCAAATTAAAATTAGAGATAGATGAAACCCAACTTTTTAACTCTGTTTATATTTTAACAAGTTAATAATCATTTTGATTAAATTCTCAAATATAATTCATTCTTTTTTATTTTTAGTATTTAAAAAATTTTAAGCAGTTATTTTTATGAAGACTCTTCAAATACTTGAAAATTTTATGCTTTGGTTAAAATTCAATAGTTATATATTCATTCATTCATTCATTTCTAATTGTAAAACTATATTTTTCCAAAAGATTAATTTGTTGAAAGGTTTGTTGAAAAGATATACTTATTAAAAATTTTAACTAGCAATCATATGTTATCCCTCGGAACAAACGTGGTCGCTCTTGGCCTTGGAATTGCAACCTTCGCTCAGTCAGAGGAAATTAAGAAAAAGATTGCAAAGCTCAACGCAGAAATCAGAAACCTGCAACAAGACTACAACGATATTGGTCTTGACTTGAAAGGAGTTGTAGATTTTCTTCAAAGATAGCTCTGATATCTTAACTGACCTGAAGGCTAACGGGGAGCTGCTTTAATTGTATCTTGACAACGAGATTACCCCTATGGCTAACAGATTACAAAAGAACGCCAAAAAGATTCTTGACATGGTTCCAGAATTTTCACTCCCACAAACTATCAACCCTGAAGCCAAAATTTCCACTCTTGAGATCCTGAACTATAGAGAGGTTAGCCCCAATTTTGCCATCACTGGCAATAAACTAGCATTAACTGTGGGTAATCAGTATTTTTAATGCTTATACCAATTTAGAGAGTTTTACTCTAATTCAAGATTTTGAGAATGCTAGTGGCTGAGAAAGTTCCCGAAATACTGAAATTAATAATTAAGTAAATTTACACTTGTCTACAATGGTTTTAGCAATACTTGATCTACAAAGAGCGGTTTCAGTACCAACTTTTAGGATGGCAGATTATAGATATGTGTTTGTTCGTTTTGGCTTTACAAAAGTAAACTAAGAACTTTTTGAAAAATCGGGGCTGAATGTTTAATACTGCATTTTCTCAATTGGAACTCTTGCAGGAGTGGGAAGCGTTTCCAATCAAATTTACGACCTTCAAAAGACGGCCAAATAGATTAAAACCAACAATGAGAAATTTAACAAGGTATATTAGAATTACACCGAATTATCAGAACTTCCATTTGCTTAAGAGCATATGGAAACTGGCCTCACCCCCGAAGAGTTCAAGGAAAACTTAAAAGTTAATGGGGAGCAGGCTGAGTTTCTGGATAATATGTCTTACAAGAAACTGATTTTCGACACAAAAAGATCCGGCTTCGAAGTCGGTATGGAAGTATTTGGTATAGTTCTAAATTTCATAGCGATAGGCATGAGTATTGCCTAGTTGATAATTGCCGCTCAATAAGCGGAAATTGCTGAGGCATAGTTGGATGCTCATATTGCCAATCTAAGAGTTAATTAAAGAATATAAACTGAATTAAGGAGTAATCCCATTAGGTATAAAGTAAAGTAAAGTAAAAGTAAAAGTAAAATTTTAGGAATATAATTAATAATCAATTTCTTAAAAACAGCCCTTTCGTACTGAATTAAAGAATCAGTTATTATCCTATGTAAGCTTCTTTAGTTACAGTGGGCAATCACTTGCATCTAAATTTTTCCTACTTATGCTGGGATCTATCTCCTTGTTCATTCTGCTTCCAGCTTTTCCCATTAGGTATAAAATGAAGCATGTGTTGCTAGAATACTACAAAATGAGGACAAGTATAAACCCACGTAATAAATGGTGGTGAATCTTGCATTATTCAGAGTAAAAATCCATTCTTAAAAATATTAGCATTCCTGCTGACACTATGCCCAAAAAACTTTTGTTGTAGTTAATTAGTCTTCTGGGAGGAAATAAATGGCACAGGCTTTATATAAGATAAAAGACACTCCATAGTGGCAGGTAAGACTTTCGGATGACTTATTGAAGAATAATGCCAGTTGTCTAGCCTGAAATACTATCACCGCCACGGGCCAATAATTTAACTTTTTAATTTAATTCTAAGAGTTCAAATTGACGAGAAGAAAAAGGATTTGCCAGCCTTCAGAACCTACTTGTCTAACCAGTGCATTGACCTTCCCTACTTTTTTGAGTTAGCAGACTCAGTCAGAGCTCAAATGGGCGAGATGTTAAGATTCTTTGCCACCTTCCCTTTATCTTGTGACGCAAAGTCAGCAATCGTAGGTATAGCTCAGTTCCAAAAGATAGAAAATCTGGATAAGGACAGACTCTATAAAATAGTTATTAGATTAAATTATTTTGATACTCGCCCAGTATACCACATATAACAAAGATACAAAAGTTATAAAAGATGCGAGAGACCCTATCTACAAAAGATTCCAAGATGCCGATGAATAGATAAAGTTACAAGGTATTACAAAAGAAATTTATAATTTGAATTATCACTTAAACTTTAACAATGATCCAAAAATTGCATTTCAATTTAAATTTCTCCTTCTTTTTCAATCATTATTGCTCAAATACAATTACATGATCATTACTATTAATAATCAAGTTTTCTTCTGAATGAGAAGAGGCTCAACAGTGATATAATTAAAAAGAATAGATAAATAATTTAATTTTAACATTATAAATTCATAATGACATAGTACGCAATTCATATTCTCTTCTATCTGAAGTAATGATATTTTTTTAATGTATCTCATAAAAATAGAGGTAAGTAAACCATTTTGCTTCTTATCTTATTTTGAAGACACGATTTGAATTTAGCCCTATTTCGCATAAAATAATCCATGATTTTTTGAAATTAATGTGGTTTTTTGTTGATCTCCTAGAAAAGTTGGAACTCCTCAACACGAAAGAGATAATAACTATAGAGATGAGATAATGAGAAAAGCTGTTTGAATCTATACAAGAGCATACTCATACCTTTTATCCCATGTAACTTATTCAATACGTTAGTTTAAGATTAGCTTAAGGTAAAAGAGAGAGAAGTCAAGCATAATAGATTAGAGTTCAAGACATCCTGAAAGAATTCAAATCACAAGAAAAATCGAAAATATAGAAATATCAACATACCGACAAAACAATAAAAATACAATAATTGAGAATGAGCTAATTAAATAAGTAGATTTGCTTTTATATCTTCGAAATCACATAATCGTATTGGAGCCATATTATATATTCTAATTATAATAAATATTTTTAAAAAATTGCAATAATTAAATTTGGACTCAATTAATTTATATCAGACCCAAGCTCCCACTTAGTGATCACGAACTCGACCTATTGAAATAACTTTAACATGAAGATCAATTGGGAATTTTGCAACCCAACGACAAAACAAGAAAGGAAGAGTTGGAGAAGAGAAAGAACAACACTACTCCTCTCACAGAAGCTGAGAAAACTTTACTAAAAAATTACAATTCCGCATTGGATGAGCTCGCTCCTTTCAATTAGAAAAGCATGGACGGCTTTATGACACTTCTAAATAAAGTAACCAAACCCACAATGCTTAAGGATCTCAGAGTTATTGTGAACGTTTATGGTCAGCTTGTGGATACTGCTAACTCAGTGAAGAAAGCTCTCGGAGAAATGGGTGGGTACGTGCAAATAATCTAAATGATTCAGAAAAACGCTTTCGTGTAAAACAACCTTAACTTTGAGGATGGCACTGATAAAGATACGGACTTCTAGGACCTCATGGTAACAATTGTTGGAAATAAGCTTGACTCATAAATCACAAAAGATCAAGTTGCTCAACTCTTAGCTTGCTATTCAAATGTTATGACTTTGGATCCTCCTAAAAAGACGTACCTTGGTATTGATTTGGCAGACGCTAAAGCAAGAGCCACCAAATACGAACCTCTTTTAAGCAAGAAGGAGCTCGATGAGCTAATTGACCATATTAAGATAATGCTATTGATTTTTCAAAATTTTATATTAAATCAACTCTTAACTATCGTACGTTTAAAATTCTGAAATGAAAGGCTATTGGAGAAAGCGAGCTTCAATGACTGTTTTATCTTATTAATTATTGCAACAGGAGTAACTTATATTCCAAATGATTATTTTATTAATATAATTTTAGCTAATAAACATGGAGAGATGCAAAAGAACTCATTTCAAATTCCAAATTGCAGAAGGGAAAGGCGATTCATATTTAGGATCTTTGGGAGAAAAAGATAATAAAAAATGGTAGCAAGTCCAGAATATGTAAACATGCATGGGAATAGCATTAAGATACGTTTGGAGCAATAAATAAGCAGCAGATGCAAGTAAATGGCAGAGCGCACCTTGAAAGCTAATTAGTCAAGATGAATAGGAGTCATTCTAAATTGCAGGATAAAATAGGAGATTCGTTGAATGTGATTATGATATTCAGCCATAGTCAGTACCCAAAATATTTGGAAGCTCAGATCGGGAAAATAAAACATTGCTTTCAGGTGAAGCTTCTGAAATATCACTAGAGGCAAAAAGAACAAAATAATGGAAAATGGAAATTGAATGGAGAATGCGCTTAAGAAAAGATAGTTAAGTCGAGTGGCGATTTTTCTAAAACCATAAATAATAGTTGAAGCAAAGGTGCAATGAATCCAGATAGTAAGACTTTAAGCACTCAAGACACAATAGGATTAATAATATAAGAGATCGGCGAAAGTTAAGGGACTCCTAATATTAAAATTTTGCAGGGAGGCACTCTGGAAATAAACTTCAATATGTATGTGACTACGAGATAACAAGTGCCAATTGCTAATAAATTGAGGGAAGTTAAGGTGAGGATGAAAGAAGATGCAACTGCTGCTAGCGTGAAGGGCATTAAAATAAAATGAGTATTAAATGGAATATTTTAGAACTCCATAAGTTTGTGCAGTCTATAAGTGCAAACGTTATTTAAGAATAATAATAAGAATCCCTCGCCATAATAATATATAAATACATTCTCAATAATCCTAATTGTATTAAATTCGTTTGTTGATAAGCAACTTCGGAAAATGACTATAAGATGAGCTATTTAAAATTCTCACAGTTAAGAGTTGATTTAATATAAAATTTTGAAAAATCAATAGCATTATCTTAATATTAAGAACTACAAGCCTAAAGTTGAAAGTTTTTCTGTAAGATCATTGAAAAGAAGGACTTGGGTGAATTTCAGAAATGCAAAACCAATTGCCGTTTCAGCCTACTCCGAACCCCTTGGTTCCCTGAGTTCATACTAAAAGAATATCTAGGATGCTATGAACAAAATAAATGACACTGATTACAAATTGTCTGATGCCAATGTGAAAATTGGGAATGCCATGCCTCCTCCTTTCACTCTAACAGATATCTTTACTCTTGGCCTTATTGAGATCCAGAAACAGCAAGTGAGAGATAAGATCCACCAAGAGCAAAGTCACATATCTGTGGCGAGAGGAGAACTTTCCACTCTCTTAGGCTCAACCTAAAATCTTTTCAACTACGCAGCCGACTTGTGGCAACTTGGTCAGGCTATTTAATACTTCAGAGACGATATCAACAGGATCATTATGCTCTCATTGGTTTTACCCACAGATCTGACCATAAATTTCCAAAACGATGTTGTAGATGCTTTGAATGAGGTAGGAGAAATTCTAAATATTGAAGCTATGTTTGCTTCATTTGACCCAATTGCCGAAGCCATTGTCCTCTCTATTATAGATAGGATTATACTCTGCAGTTGAGGATGAAGAATGATTAATTATTGTTTATAACTTAAGTTTAGAGAATTCATATTAATCTTATTGTATAGATTGAAACCATGTAAATAGATCTGAAATTTAAGTGCATAATTTTATTAGTGAAATATCATATCTAAAGTTGATAAGTTACCAGTAATAATAATAATTTAGTATAAAAATGATAAATGCCAAGTCTCAATTAACAATAGTCCAAAAAAAATAAACTTAGAAAATTTGAGTGAAAGAAGCAATAGTAGATAGCTGTAAATATATAAGAGTTAGAATTTATTCTTCAATTTGCAAAGTTTAATATAAAATATAAATAAGATTAAGCTTAAATGATGAAAAATAATAACTTTGGTACTTGTACAAAACTCTTATTTAATATATATTACTAATTTAACGTTGATTTTTGAAATTGTTAAAACCTAATTAACTTTGAAAGAATTAACGTAATTGGAAGGGAATAATTATATATAGGGCCATTAGGGAACTCAGCATTAGAAAATATAACTGTAAGAAAAAATCGCAAAGAGATTTATGGGCTAAAAATTTAAAATATAGACATCAGTAATTATAACTTACATTACATTAAAAAATTTAGAAATGGAAGTTTTTTTCTCCATCAGACCCCCCTTCGCCCACTCATTAATTTCTAGTTTAATAATTCCCAGGCCCGCCCACCACCCAAAACGAGCACGACAACTACAAAGAAACAAAAGTAAGTATGCTTCTAATTTTAAATAAATGCACTTATATGAATATCAATCACTATCCTATTTATCAATTCAAACCAGATATATTTGAGTCAATATTTTTAAAATGTCTTAATATTTGATTATTCTGAAAATCATGGTAGAAGCAAAAATTTTGTAAAAATTTTAATACTTACTTTTGACTCTTTGTAGTTGTCGTGCTCGTTTTGGGTGGTGGCGGGTGGAATTATTAAACTAGAAATTAATGAGTGGGCGAAGGGGGGTCTGATGGAAAAAAAACTTCCATTTCTAAATTTTTTAATGTAATGTAAGTTATAATTACTGATGTCTATATTTAAATTTTTAGCCCTATAAATTCTTTTGCGATTTTTACTTCAGATTTGCTAATGCTGAGTTCCCTAATGGCCTATAATATATATTATTCCCTTCAATTACGTTAATTCGTTCAAAGTTTATTAGGTTTTAACAATTTCAAAAATCAACGTTAAATTAGTAATAACAAATTTAGTAATTAAAACTTACTCATATTGCAATCGTGGGTCTTATAACTGAAATCATCGATAACGAAAATAAAAAGAAATAACTTGATATTTTCAGGGGCAAATTAGACTAACTCTAGGGTGAAGTTGCCAAGACTCAAGCCCTATTGCTCTCAAAACTATATGACATAACAAGATCAATTAGATTTGCTTGACATTCAAAACCCCATAATATGATAAGAAAGTGAAAATAAGTTGTGTATAATTAATTTCTTTATTAATACTTATAATCATGCGAGTCAAACTCAAATTACTCAAAAAATAACTACATATCCTATCTCAGTTCATTTTGACTCTAAGTATGAATGTATTCACTTTCAAATAATGCAAACCACAATTAACCCCAGCAAAAATTTGAGAGTGCCACACTATACTCTGCATTTGAAAGTTGTTTGCAGATAAAGAAGTTAGGAGTGCAGTGTTCCTCATCCACTTCTAAGTTTCAAGATGTCCACATCAATTATTTGATTCATCCTCAAACTTTCGCAACTAAGCGCACTTGTTGGAGTAGCGCGCGAAGATCTTCCATAGATAGTTTCCTTATCTCAAGATCTCTCCGTAGACTGTAGCAAACATCTATATCGTTGAAATGGCATAAGGTACAAAAAAAGTGAATCGAGTGAAGCGCGTTATAGACTTCACTAAGCCATTATATTATAATAATCTGAAATATAATTATTAAAATAATTAAATTAATTAAATTGGAATAAAATTGTGACTTTTGAAGTGTGACCAATTTTTATAAATATAACACAATTCCATTCAACATAGAATTTTAAGATCTTTATATCCCTACAAATTTTGTGTGGGAGTGCTCAGTCCAGATTCTATAAGCTATAGAAGTGTGCCCAAATTTAATTTTTGAATTTATGTATACTGCACACATTGTACTTCGCTGTTGAGGAAAGAGGTGAAGATGATAAAAGAAGAAAATCATATTTGATTTTGATTATCTATTGAACAAGCTACAGATTTGAAGGTATTGAGTTATCAATATTTTGCAACTCTTCATTTATTATTTTAACCAATCATTGATTTTAATTTAAATTCTCAACTATAATCAAGTATCCTAAAACCCAAAACTCAGTTATCTAAGATAGAGGAAGCTGCATAAATTTCAGAGAATTGAGACAGACGTCAAGGTCACCCTTTCCCAGAAGACTTTAGATTTCCTTTTTTAGGGTTAAAATTTAGCATATTTAAGTATTAATAAAGAAATAATTATTACAAACTTATTTTCACTTTCTTATCATATTATGGGGTTTTTATTATTGATAAAACTATAAATATCTTTAATTTAAAAAATAATTGTAAAAATTTATAAGAAATACTTCACCTTCAAAAAATTTATTCATATGACTGGGGGTGGACTTTTTCTCGTCGCCCATTTTTTCATGAAAATATTATAAAAGTCATTATGTTGCTAAAATTAGTCAAAATTTTTTAATTCTTATTCAAATTCAGAGAGGCTGATCAAAATATTTTTCATTATTTTAAAGAATTTGTGGGGAAATAACTTAAATTTTTCTTCATACTTAAGAATATTAATTTAAATTAAAACATTCTATAAAATAAAAAAAAAGCATATCAAAAATTTCTATTTTATTGCCACCACTTTTTTCTGTATGCATGAATTTTTTTCTCTTCATTATCACGGACTTTATTTTAAGCAATTTAAAGTATATTAGAAGGATATTTATAACAATACCTTTGCTTAGTAAATCAAACTTTTGGTGTTATCCAATTTTTAGAATAATTGCTATGATTTTAATCAAATTAAAATATTCTTATTTTATGAAGAGTAAAGAAAATTCGTGTAGTAAGATAATTTCTTGGAGTCGATAGACTCTCATAATTTGAAGTATAGCTCGAGATTTCGAGTTTTTGGCTATTTTTTTGCTAAATAGTGATTTTCTTCTTTCATGAATAAATTCAGTAGAGTGGAAAGGAGTCTCCACAAAAATACTAGCTAAGTTGTAATTATGTTTAATGATAAAATTTTTTTCAATAATTTGCAAGATATTTAAATTAGAGAAATTAAAATTCAAAACCAAATTACAGCCACCCTAATTGTAATCTACATCTTGATTTTAATTAAATCAATCTCGAATACTTAGACCTGTGAAGATTTGATGGCAACATAATAATCAATAAGGTGTGATTTCTAGCAATAGTAGAGTAGATTATGCTATCCTTAAATCTTGGGAAGGAATTTTCGCATTTCCTTGAATGATAATTGAAGGGAAGAGATGTCTTGATTACTCCTAGCATCAATGGGATGAGAACTATTGTCAATTACACAACTTTTTAGCTTTATCATTAAACACCGCGAAGTGCCTATTGCTATTGTAAGAGACGCATGTTATTATATTTATTTATCCATCGATTAAGTCCCTTAGCGTGTGACATAGAGATTTTTAGAAGTTAAACAGATTTTGTTCCTAATCACTCACAGATGTTAGAGACACGTTTAGCCCAAGAAGTTATCTTAGTTTATA
>JAJKFJ010020651.1:0-31755 GCA_027382625.1 Tetmemena sp. SeJ-2015 | reverse complement strand
ATGAGCTGCTTTTGAGGAAGATCAATTTAAAATGAAAATCGAAGAAACCAAAGTTTTTCGGAAATTTTTTTGGATTTATTAGAATTTTTTATAAATGCAGAAAATTACTCATCAAAAAAACCAGTCCACTTTGCAAAAAAAAAACGTGTAGGCTTATTCATTTTACCCCTAAAAAATGACTGCTTAGGGGTGGAGAAAAATCGAAAAACCTGAATTTTTTTGAAAATTTTTTTGGGCTTAATGATAAATTTTTTATAGATGCAAAAAATTATCACTACAAAAAACCATCACTTTGAAAAAATAAAAAAATACGTGTAGGCTTATTCTTTTACCCTAAAAAATGAGTGCTTAGGGGGAAGATAGATTTAAATAAAAATGAAAAACCTGAAGGTTTTTTTCGAGAATTTTTTTGAGCTTAATGATGAATTTTTTATAGATGCAAAATTACCCTCAACAAAAAAGCCCATTTTGCAAAAATAAAAAATAGTGTAGCTTTTTCTTTTTTAGCCTCAAAAATGAGTGCTTATGGGGAAAGTCAGATTAAGATAGAAATCGAAGAAACCTGAAGTCTTTTCGAGAATTTTATTGGAGCTCGATGATAGAAGTTTTATAGATGCAGAAAATTACTCACTACAACAAACTTCTATCCATTTTGCAAAAATAAAAAATACCGTGTAGGCTTATTCATTTTGAACCCTCAAAAATGAGCTGCTTTTGAGGAAGATCAGATTTAAGTTGAGAAATCGAAGAAACCTGAAGTCTTTCTCGAGAATTTTATTGGAGCTTAATATAGAAGGTTTTTATAAGACTGCAGAAAATTACTCACTACAACAAACTCAGTCCACTTTGCAAAAAATCAAAAATACGTGTAGGCTTATTCATTTTGAGCCCTCAAGAATGAGCTGCTTATGAGAAAGATCAGATTTAAGATGAGAGAGAAATCGAAGAACCTGAAGTCTTTTCGAGGAAATTTTATTGAGCTTAATGATAGAAGTATTTATAAATGCAGAAAATTACTCACTACAACAAACTCAGCTCACTTTGCAAAAAAATTAAAAATACGGTAAGGCTTATTCATTTTTGAGCCCTCAAAACATGAGCTAAGCTTTTGAGAGATCAGATTAAGATGAGAAATCGAAGAAACCTGAAGTCTTTTCGAGAATTTTATTGGAACTTAATGATAGAAGTTTTTATAGATGCAGAAAATTACTCCACTTACAACAAACTCAGTCTACTTTGCAAAAATAAAAAAATACGTGTAGGCTTATTTTGAGCCCTCATAAATGAGCTGCTTATGAGGAAAGATCAGATTTAAGATGAGAAATCTAAAAAAACCTGAAGTCTTTTTCGAGAATTTTTATGAGCCTTATGATAGAAGGTTATAGTACAGAAAATTAACTCACTAGCAACAGAACTCAGTTCCACTTTGCAAAAAATAAAAATTACGTGTAGCTAAATATTACTTTTTGAGCCCTCATTAAATGAGCTCTTATGACGGTAGATTCAGATTAAGATGATGAATAATCGAAAGAACACCGAAGTCTTTTTCGGAGAATTTTATTGGAGCTTAATGATAGAAGTTTTTTATAGATGCAGAAATTACTCACTACAACAAACTCAGATCCACCTTTGCAAAAAATTAAAAATACGTGTAGGTTATTCATTTTGAGCCCTCAAAAATGAGCTGTTTGAAGAAGATCAGATTTAAGATGATAAATCGAAGAAACCTGAGTCTTTTTTCGAGGATTTTATTGAGCTTAATGATAGAAGTTTATATAGATGCAGAGAAAATTACTCACTACAACAAACTCAGTCCACTTTTGCCAAAAATAAAAATACGGTAGGCTTATTCATTTGAAGCCCTCAAAAAATAGCTGCTTATGAGGAAAGATCAGATTTAAATGCAGAAATCGAAGAAACCTGAAGTCATTTCCGAGAATTTTATTGGAGCTTAATGATAAGAAGTTTTCTATACGACTGCAGGAAATATTACTCACTAACAAACAGACACTCAGTCCACTTTTGCAAAATAAACCCAAAATACCGGTAGGCTTATTCATACTGTCCTCTGTCTGAGCCATTCTAAAAATGAGTCCTGCTTTATGAGTCGAGCAGACTTCAGATTTTAAGGACAAACCTCTCGAACAAACCGAAGTACATTCTTTTAGTCAGAATTTTATTGAGCTCTATGATAGAAGTTTTATAGATTGCAGAAAATACTTCACTACATACCAAACTCAGATCCACTTTGCAAAAAATAAAAAAACGGATAGGTCTTATATTTCATTTTGACGCCCTTTCAAAATGAGTCTTGCTTATGAGAATGAATCAGATTTAAGATGAGAAACTCGAAAAATGCTTTAACTGTCCCTTTTTTCGATACAATTTTTATTAGGAGCTCCGCCTTAGCCCTCTCATGCCGCATTACAGAAATCTTATGAATGCTGAATAAGTTACCTCACTACAACAATACTTCAGTTACCACTTTCTGCAAAAATAAAAACACTACGTTTAGGCTTCATCATGTTCTCACCGATCTCAAAATGAGCTGCTTATGAGGAAGATCAGATTTAAGATTTGAGAAATAGAAGAACTTTGAATCTTTTTCTGAGAATTTTATTGGCCCTCCGCGAATCTATAAGAAGTTTTTTATAGCAGCAGAAAAGTTACTCACCACAACAAACTCAGTCCACTTGGCAAAAAATCAAAAATATGCGTGTGGCTTATTCATTTTTGTACAGGCCTTCCGAAAATATATGCATAAGCCCTGGCTCTATGAGGGCCATGTAGATCAATTTATAAGATGAGAAATCGAAAGAAACCTGAGTCTTTTCGAGAATTTTATTGGAAGCTTAATGATAGAACGTTTTAGTAGATGCAGAAAATTTACCTCACTACAACAAAACTCAGTTCCCACTTTGCATCACAAAGTACCAACTACATACAACATCTTGCTCTATGCGCGATGCCACCTCTAGTGTTTCATTTTGACCCTCAAAAATGAGCTGCTAATAGGAATGATCAGATGTTATAAGAGGAAAATCGAAGATCTGCGAACCTGACAGTCTTTTTCTGAGAAATTATTATTGGAGCTTTCTGATAGAAGGTTTCTCTAACTAGATGCAGACAATGATACATGACTCATAATCAATCACCTACCTAACTATCGTCTGCTCCTACCGTCCATCCTGTTGGACAGGATATATAGTCCACGTCTAAGCAATGACCATAAATTGATATACTGATCGTTCAATCGAGTACTTATTCATTTTGAGCCTCAAAAATAGCTGCTTATGAGGAAGATCAGGATTTAAGATGAGAAATCGAAGAAACCTTAAGTCTTTTTCGAGAATTTTATTGGAGAGCTTAATGATAGAATTTTTTATAGATCCAGAAAATTACTCACTACAACAACTCAGTCTACTTTGCAAAAATCAAAAATACGTGTAGGCTTATTCATATTGAGGCCCTCATTAAATGAGCTGCTTATGGAGGAAGATCAGATTTTATTAAGTATGAGAATCGAGAATAAAGCCTAGAGACAGTAGCTGAGATAATTCTGTTCTCTAGCAACGAGTGAGGACAACTTTGTTGGATGTGTCTATAAACGAGTTAATAACACCTACACAGAGTTTTGGTATAACGATAGACAGAAACCGTTCAGCTTCTACTCACACGCTCACACACAACTTCACCTACTCACGGTCAATTTGCATTATAATACTTATACAACAAATACGATGCTCGGCTTATTCTCAAATTAATATTGAGACCCCTCCTAATGAAATGAGCCGCTATCTTATATGAGGTAAATCCAAGATTTAAGAATGAGACGTGACACTAGAAAAAAATCCTGGTGTTCTCTCTTATTCGTGTCAGAACATTTTGGTATTGAGTTAATATAGAAGTTTTTATAGAGCAGGAAAATTACTCACTACAAACAATATACTTTCTCAGCGATGCCAATTTGCTCATCAAACAATAAAAATTCAATAATACGTGAGGCTTATTCATTTTGGCAGCCCTTCACACATCAAATATTGCTTGTGTCTTATGCCGTCATCTATCTAGTGTAGCTCTAAGCATGAGAGGATCGTGAACGACTGACACGTGCGTTTTCTATTTCTCCTCGACTGCATGTTTATTAGCTTGCTCACTCGCGCTTTTAAGAGATAGATTAGCATCTATAGATTTATTAGAATGGTTACATGAAAATATAGAGTTCTTACTCTTCATACTGATTCATATGGATTACAATAGACTAACTCTAAGATCTACTTTAGTGCAAAGGAGATCTCTCAAATAGTATCTGTGAGAGACTTTATACATTTTGATAGCCCTCAATGAGACTTTTGGTAATAAATTAGGAGGGAGATGAGTCCAATGTCTAAAGTTACAAATGCCATGAAGTTGAAACCTGGCCAGTCGAACACATTATAGAATAAGTGGAACCAAATGCATACACACAATAGAGCATTTATTTATTTTATGCCAGAGAGTGCCGCAAAAAGGAATCTGATAATTCCCTGAATCTTGATGTGCTACTTATTGTGATCTTGAAGTTGGAGCAAGCGCTTGAAGTTCACTGATCCATCCTCATGGAGCCCATCTTCAATCCTTGGCTTATGCGCATGCTGATGATCAACTTAAAAATCACAATCATTCTTTTATAGATCATGCCCATCGCAGCAGCTTTGCTTCGCCTGTCCCTCCTTCAAGGCATTCTCTATATTCCTCTTTTCTTGATCCCTCTATAGCTAGGTGAAAATATTTGCTCCCTAGTCACTTGCATTCTTTATCTGAACGTCCCCGTTGTCCTCGACAATATTTTGATCTTGAGTCTATTCTATTTAGTTGGTTGGTTATTGAATAGTAGGTTTGGGAGTAGCCTGAGGATTATCGAGCTGCTAACCTCTCTGCAAAAGTTTTTCTCTTCTCCTTCTTCTTGCTTCTTCTGCGTCCATTTAAAGTCTTTGTTTTATAAATCAATTTCTATATTCCTATCTAAGAATCAGATCAAACGACACTTAAGGTATTTATCCACATTTAAGAAATTCAAATGAATCTATAATAGCAATTGAATGATAAACTTCTGTTTTTGTATAAGGATCATATTACTTGGTTCACTTGAATTGGTTGAAAGGGAGGGCTTCTTTGATAAGTTTCATATTAGTGGTGTAGAGATAGTCTGAGTAGAGTTTGAAAGTGATGGCGTGCAGAGTGGCTGCAGGTTTGTAGCGCATAATCTCATCGAATAGTCGAATCTCCATCTCCATGAAGCTTTCCTCCCCTTGAGCGGGCTTGCTGGAAGGCTTAATGTCGTTCCTCTTCATGTATATTTAAAGGTACAGGAACCAGAAGCATGTGAGCAAGTTTATGTAGAAGCCTAGATCAATTAGAACACGGTTGCATCGCCCTAGGAAACCCAAAAGCTTTTCATAGGAGTCGTATATCACCAATGTCAAGTAGATATTTCCAAGCACTAGCATACAGTCAGGGATAAACAAAAGCAGTACTTCATATGTCACCTCACTTGGACTCACTACTCTAAAAAATAAGAGATAGAAAGCACCAATCTCGATATTTAAATACTCCATGGATAACCGACAAGCTGAACCAGAGGATGCAAGCGATATTCACAAGCCTGGAGTAGTAAGACTGAACTAGATTTTTCTTGAACTCGTTTTTGAATACCCTCCTATTGCTCTCGACTATGTACATGTGTCTGAAATCTTCGTCAATATTTTGCATCATCGTATTGAATCGGTCCCTATAAAGATAAATTTTAAACGGGCATAATTATCTCTTACTACTGCTCTGTGGCGTCTTAGTTTTATCTGCTGGCTCTGTCTTCATCCGCAGCTCTGCGCATGGCTACTTGCTGCTCTGCGTGTGGATAGTGTATGCTCCCCAGTAGGAACAAGTAGTCAGGTGATTCGGGTAGTTACTAATTCCCACTTAAATTGTGCCTCGTTCTATAGAAAAAAATAAAATTAATTTTTATCTCATTCTAGTGTTTCAACTGGAGGAGTCTTTGAAAAAATAAATTAAAGATGAAATTTGAATTCCTCCTAATTCTAATATTCCTGCTCGTCTTGCTAGTTCTAATAGGAAACCTCCTGCTGCATATTATTTCTCTAGTTTTTATAATCTCTCCCTCCTCTCATCATTTTAAATCAAAATCTTTTTATTTCTCAAGAGACAATCTTTAATTTTAACTTCAGGGGATAATCAAAAGGAGTATTCTAGAATATTAAATGTATGATAGGTTTTTCTTTTTTAGATTAGAGTAAATTTTCTTTAAGGAGTAAGGTGAGAATCAAAAACTTTATTTATCAGTCTATCAAGAAATAAATTTAATAGAAAAAGTTTATTAATCAACACTTCTGATTTCTGAAATTAAACTACGTATCTAGTTTTTTATTCAAAGTGTTCAACTTTAATACGTCAGCAAGAAATCTGCATAGAGCTTGAAGGTGAGGGAATGCGCAGTGGCTGCAAACTTATAGCGCATTATTTCTTTGAATAGTCTGATCTGCGTCTCCATAAAATCCTCTTATCCGTGCTTAGCCTAACCCGATGAGTGGATATGGCTTACTTGCATATAGATAAACAGGTACACATACCAGCAGGCTGAGATCATATTCAGGTAGAAACCAATGTCTATCAAAAGTCTGTTACCCCAGTTCAAGAAATCCAAAAGCTAGGAGCGGCTGGAGTTGTAAAAAATGAAGCTCAGACAAATACTGTCCAGGATTAAAACGAAGTCAAATAGTTGTAGTTGAAGCACTTCCTAAGTCACTTCACTTGGCATCAGTAATCCTTAATAAGGAAAAAAAGCAAGTAATTTAAAGATCCAAGAATCACTGAAGCTATAAACCAGAGGATAGAGGCAATATTTGAAAGTCTCAGGATATAAGACTTATCTTGAATACTTAGTGAGACTTTGAAGGTTGTCATGTTTGTATCTCTAATAACCTTTATCTCTATAGTTCTAATGCATCAAAATTAATTTCAAGATATAATCTTACTAATCTTGCAAGCTTGACGTCAGCTGTTGCTTCAAAACTACCTTTGTTTGCTCTTCAAGCATTCATGCTGTGCTAGAGTTTTCTCCCACTCTGACTTAATTTATGATCCCAGTTTGTGAACAGCTTTAAATTAGGAGCTCTTCTTATTCTCTACTTTTTCTTTGTTTCTTTAGTTAAAAGTCTTTTTCAAAGGTTTTCCTCTGTGGTATTATACCTTTTATCGTATCCATCCTTATCCAATCACGTTATCAAAATTTATATAATTCAAAATTGTGGATTCTTTAAAACTACTCTGGGGCAAATAAATCTCATGTCAGCTTATTTGAATGTGCTTAGTGAAATTGTTTAATTATCAAAGGTTCTTTATATAAAAACTAGGTAAGAAGAAGATGATATTCATTAGTTGTTTGTGGAGGTTAACAAGGAATTAACTCACTTGAGGTGAGCAGGGGTGAGCTCGAGCAAGTCATCAGGGCCGATGTTTTTCTTCTTGGCTTAGGATCTGGTTAGGATGTCCACTTGACTCACAGTCTCATACCCTCTCTAAGTCTTCACATCTTAATTTAATACCACTTTCATTTATTATTTACGAATTAATAATATCTTGAGCCTGTATCTTCATCATCTTAAAAATTGATACATTCCTTTAGAGTATTTAATCTTGTTTCTATCCCTTCTGGCTCTGAACTGCTCTGCCGATTCACCAGGTCTCATCATTTCCTCTTCCTCCTCCTCTTCATCTAATTCTATCACATCTTGATTTGCCATGAGTGGGTTGTTCATCAAGTCATCGTCATCATACAGATTCAATACAGCACAAACACAATCATTTTATAATAAGCAGATTCTCATCTGTGATCATGTCACTTTTCTAGAGAGCTGAGCCGCCGTCCTGGAGGCCACTTCCACTCCTAGGATAAGCTGAATTATTGGCAGTGTAGGGGAAGCCTTGACCACCGCTAGCACTCACTCCTGAAGAGTTGTAGATGTTCTCCAGGGAGTTTCTTGGATGGAAGGAAGATCTGGCTTGTACTTGGGAGGAGGCACGCATCTGTCTGCTGCCAGAGCCAAAGGCCTCAGGTCCATAGTTAGAGCCCGTTTCAATGCTTATCTCTGGCTGGCCTGACATGTTGCTCTCGCCCAGTGATTCTTGGATGGTAGATAAGTTTCTCTCATAGGGGTATTGCTTTTGGTTCCCAGAAAAAAATATCATCTCTATTGTTAAACTTATAAAGAAGATCTGTTAAGATTATTCTGAGTGCTCTAGATCTGCTGAGTGTAAGTATACTGCTCGCTGTATTGAGGGTTTCCCTAGCCAAAGGCTGCAGTCATTCTCAGTTAGTCTCCAAAAATAATGATTAATACTACACTCTATAAATTCTACTTATCCAGTTAAGCTAGGATTAATTATGGCCTCATCATCTTCTTCATCTTCGAGTGAGTTAAGACCTCGACCCATCTCAGCGAGATGTTCTGTGTCGTGGTACAGTAAGTTGTCATTAGTCTCAAGAATTACAAACACTGAATATTACCTACTCATTAAATTACGTTGCCATCAGTTATTGTGGGTAGGTTAAGGTGCTGGTCTGGGCTTTGACCTCTCACGCCATGGTTTAGTCTGTTGGGTGAGACTGCTTGCTGATAAACTTGGAGGCCTTAGCCTAAGGGTGAGGTTCTCATCAAGTTCTGCTGGTTCATTTCCTAGCCTGTATAGGATCTATCCCCTTGACTTTATCTAACTACAATCATTAATTTCGTATCATGAGTAGTAATAGGATTTGGAAGAAGCGAAAATAAGAATAGACTTGTGAAGTGGATAGGTAATCTTCTCTAGAGAGATAGAGAGTGAGTGATGAGCTCTAGTTATAGCTTTGATAGACTTTGTATTTGCTTTATTTGGTAGTGTTTTTAGTAAAAAATGGCGCACCAGAGGGCGAATCGAACGCCTGTGCCTCTCGGCACCCCAGGATTTGAAGTCCTGACCGAACACCAGTCCAGGTCACCAATGCACCCACCCTCCTCGATATTCGCTTTATATACCCTTCTCCCAATCACACACTTTATTATAAGTTGATTAAAATACTTAGTCTTAATTAAAGTTAATAGAGTGAGGACGTTTTAAGTTGAATTAATTAAAGAGTGAGGGATTATTTTTGCTTTGGTTATTTAAATTTCAAAATATGAATATAAATTAATAAATGAAACAATAGCAGATCCATCACCGCCACGCAGACGAATTCAATTACTAATAGTCGTCTAATCAGGATCCCAATATGTTCAAGACAATAATTATTATATGTTGATGGAGAGGAACCAACTGCCGCCCTCACACTCCCAACCTAAAATGCAAAAACAGGCGAAGAGCAAGCTTATAGCTTTATTAACGCTTATTAATTTTGAGCAATCAGGATATGCCTCTCTCTGGGGTAGCTCAAAACCTACAAAACTTTCTTTAGCTTAATACAAGTCTAAGCCACAACCCAGCACTCACGAGTACAGACTTGATAAATCCCAACTCTTCTACCTCAAATCAAGTCCGATATAGTGTAAACTAACAGACTGCAAACTTCAACTCGGTGGCTCAGTTCAACCCAATTGGCTCTCCAGATAGAGTCCACCCTCTTGACTCGCAGTACTTGATTGAGGATCCTGATCAGATGTAATACTACTAACTTTAAAATGACGAAGATGAGGAATAGCAGCAACAACATTCGACTGTAGATGCAAGTCAGCTCTATCTCAATCATAAATAAAATTATAATAAAATAATTAAAGTATTTTTTATGTTATTCTAAATCAAGAAGACTACATAAACTTGCTTAATAACAATTAGCAACCACTAACCTTGCCAAGGTCTCACTCTTAAACTTATGCTGGTTCTTTCGGGCAGATTCCAAATGCTCAAAGGCAAAACAGATTCTTGCCACCTGTCCATTAGCAGCATAGAGAGACCGTCAATATTTCAATATAAGTATTTTTAATTTGAAATTTTTAATGCAGTGTTTAAATCTAAGTTCACTTTATATTTTTGCAATAACTCCCTCCAAAATATATTTTCAAACCTTTATGTTAAAATAAGTAGGTCAGATTCAGTATAAAAGACGGTCTTAAGAACATAATAAACGACAGCAATTTGGAAATAGAGTCCATAGCCTCTCGCAGTCACACAATTGCTCCCCAGCCTGCACAGAGCTAAAGCCACCGCCTCGCTTCAAATCAGCAAAGAAAGAATCAACTTAATAATCGTTAATCAGACAACAAAGAGAAATCTAAATCCCCCAAGGAGTAGAGAAGAGCCCGTAGTACAAGCTAGGGTGAGGAAGAGAGCAAGAGGAAAGTTTCCAAGAATTCTAAGCAACTTGCTATGAATTAAACTAGACTTGATTCATTCATAACTTGAAGTTAAAATAACTTCATTATCAGGTTTACAAGAGAGAGGCTGATGAGAGTAGGAGGAGAAAGGCAGGTGAGGTCGCAGTTACAGACAATTTAATAAACGACATCAGCTCTATCCCTGAAAATCCAACACCATAACAAAATAGGAACAGTTTCTCTCCAAAGCAGAATACTCACTATAACCAATCTGATGTTTAAATTATGCTTGATTATAAGGAAGCAATTTATTTTAAAGTGTTCCCTTAAATCCTTAGAAACTCATGGGGTCACACTCACACCAACACTCTCAGGAGTCTTTGGATATATAACTCCCTCTTTAAATTCATAGACCACAATAATAACAGAACAACAATAATAACTAGACAGTGATCTAAGAACCACAAATCCTGCCTTCAAGTCTGATGAGCAAGACTAAGCCACTTTAGATTGAGAGTTAAATGATTGGCACGATCATGAAGCGAGAAGTATTATCGCATTCAAGGGAGAGGATTGAGCAGAGTCAGTAGTCATTTGAAAATATACAACCTAATATTATCCAGTAACAGCCTAAGCTTGCAGGCATGATTTTAAGAAAGAGGTCTCAAAGCCCAGCTGACTCGATTCATATTTAAGGGCTATAGAAGAATAAGTAAGCAAACTAGATCCAGAGCTAAATAAATAGCTTTGCCAATCCAAGTGAGAGTCAAAATGGTGCTGGCTAGATAGTCAGATTGAATAATTAAAGAGTGAACTAGACCGAGTTATCACTATAGCAGTAACAGCATACAATTGTATCACCTCTGACTCATAGAGTGTAAAACTAAACTCAATTGTAAATCAACTCTCCAATCAGGATCATAAACTCTCCTCTCTAAATGTCAAGTAGAAAGCAAGCATCTCACCATAATCACTTTGATGTTGAAGTAAAAGAGAAGAAGAGAATTTAGAAACCCTCAGCTATGAAGATGCTTCAAACTATTTGGAGTTCGTTCTAGTTATCCTAAGATGAGGTTAAAGTTCTATTTGCAGATAGTAAAGCTTAACTTTCTTAATACAGACACGAATTACTCACAACCTTATCTCAAAGGCAACACTTCTCGCCATTTTTCAACTCAGCAGTTCTTTTCTAGTCTTCTCAATAGAAGCTCTCACTACTGAGAGCACTCTTGCCTTCACTTTTCCAGGAAGGCTTTGAGAAACAGATCTCCGATATCTTAAAGCTTAGAGACCTGAGGACTTAAAAGTAAATTCACCTCAAACAAGCTTTAAAAGACTTCGGTCACGCAAATCAAAACCTAAAAGTGGAGCTTTTGAAAGACATCATCTCTAGACTTAATCAGAAACTGGTCTTCAGATGCTTGGAGCTGCAAGTAAAAGTGAAATTCGACATGAGAGCTCAGTTTGAAGCCTACTATCAGGAGTTTGTGGCCAAGGATAAACAGAGAGCAGCTTTCTCAATTCTGAACCATTATAGAATCAAGAACAGAGATAAGACTAGGTAAAAATATGAATAAACGTTCTTGGATTTTATAATATTCATTGTTAGTTTATCTCTAGGCAGTAAGAGAAAACTTAAGCAGAGTAAAACGCTCGTAGTGTTTCCAAGCATGGAAGCACATTAAGGATTTTGTGAAGCTGAGACAGGAGAAACTCCAGCAATGCAAGTCAGTTCTTCTATCCAGGAAGATGACAAGATTAATAAATCTTTGGAAGATCGTTATCATCCTGAAGCGAACTATCGCTTTAGGGTCAGAGATTGCTTAGTAGCATCACAAGCTCAAAATCTTTGAGCAACTTTATAATTTAATTTTTGAGGAATTGTTCTTGAGGTGGATCTTTTCTCATCGCTCGAGCAGCAAAATAAAACGTAGAGCTCTTCTCATGCTTTCACCCTCATAGAGAGAGAATATATAGAAATCTCAAGGATATGATATTCTCACACTTAGAGATGAAGAATGGCTGAAGAGTAGACTTGCTCAGTAGAAGGAGAAGCTTCACCAGAGAATTTAAGATCTGGTATTGGAGCGAGAGCATAACAAGTCTTTCATCAAGGGAATTTAATTCAAGATCAGTCAAAGGGAACTTGACTAGAGCTTCCCTACTAATAGGAGAAATCTATCTACTTCAGAAATTGTCCTTGACTATACAGGAGCTAGAAAGAGTAAAAGATATTAGTATGTCTTCTTCTTTTTAAAGTAACCAGGCCAAGATTTATTAACAGCACCCAGAGCTGAGATTCAAGTCAAAGTCTCCTGTCCGGGAAGTTCACAATGCTTCATTTAGAGCACTATCATCTGATAAAAAGCATGAACACAATCACGAAGCTCACTCTTTACGGAGGTCTTAGGATATTCCACTTGACTTGGACAAGAAATACAGCATTCACTTTGCCCTTGTGCATCAATAGAATACTCAGAAGATCTTGCAGAATAATATTAACGGAGGAGGTTCTTATATAGAGAGGAGTCCACCCAAGAAGGTTATGAAGCACACTAAGCTGATGCCTCAACCACCCAGGAGATTAATTGAAATGGAGTTTGAAAAACAGCAATAGGATTTCATAGAAAACTAAGCTCCGAATCAGTTATTCAAAAGACTCTAGGAATAAGTTAAGCATCAAAACTTATCGAACAACTCTACTTTCGTAGGAGGCTCTCCTATGAAGGGAGCAAATATCGATTCTGCTTTTACAATTCCATTAGACCTCTAGCTAAGGGAACATGTTAAAAAGCTCTAAGGTTTGATTGAGGGACTAGAAACTCTCCCTTTCGATCATCATTTCGGAGTGAGTCTCAATACTGTCTCGAATCACAACTCCTCTAGTAATACTCAAGTAGAGTAGTAATAGTAATAGCAGTATTCTCAATTTCAGTATGAGGGTTTTGAAAATGCAGGACTGAGAGACTATATACAGTTTGGAATAGCTCAGGACTAGTACAGGATGGTCTTTCTCAAACTCTTTAAGTCCAAAACTTTATCACATTAGAATTAATTCATTGGCTACTCACATTTTTATTTATCAGTGCTGTTCACACAGTGGAAAAAGAGGTACCTTGAGAAATAGATGGAGCATGATTTAAATTCACTGCATGTTGTTAAAGCCTCTTAGCAATCCTTTGTGGAATGGAACCGAGTAGTAAAAGGGAGGAAAATTAAAGCCAAAGAGCAGTGGCGAGTAGGCCTGCTCAAGAAGCGATATAGGATCTTCATAACCTGGGCCAAGTGGCAAAGGTAGCAAACTCATAATGATAGCTAGATTGTGAAGGAATTCAGATAGAGAACTGTGTTCCGTGCATGGCTTACTTACCTTGATAGCCAAGGCTAGAGTTTGATGAAGATTCTAAAGGCTCAAAACTATTTCAGGCAGGCTCTTCTTTCCAAGTCCCTAGTTAGTCTCTACAAACACTACTTGCGCGAGTTGAGAGTCAGGAGATTCTAGCGGAAGATCTTTCTGAGTAAGTTCTTCCTTTCAAAGTGGAAGCTCACCTATCTGAGACGAAGGTCTTTGACTAGACTTGCAGTCAAGATAAATGATAAGCAGGTCTTGAACGAGAGACTGAAGTATCAGAGGGAGTTTGACGTCAAGAGAGAGGTATTGCAAATCTGGAGTGAGAAAGTGTAGAGGGAGAGAGAGCTAGTTCAGAAACTATCCGCTCTCACTCATTACAAGTAGTCGCTAGTTTGCAAGAGTCTGATAGGGTTTAAGAAGAACCAGCGCTAAAATCAGAGCTGTAGAGTCTTAAGAAATGTCGTACTAGGTTCGATATTGGGACCTGCCTTCTCTAAATTGGTGTGTATGAAATTTTTCTTCTCGATACTCAGAGAGCAGACGAAGCAATAGAAAAGGACTGAGATGGACTTCATGAGCTACAGATTGAATTATCTGAAGGCAGTAGTCTTCAATCACTTCAGGCAGAACACAGTGGAAGCTCGACTTCAGAAACTCTTCATGAAGAAGAAAGTTTTCAAAGCCTGGTCACGCATCAATCAAGTCAAGAACCACTTACTGCCCTTGCAATACAGAGTCTAGAGGCTATAGTAACTGTTCTTCTAAACTATGAAGCTCACCCTACAAAAGAAATGGGCGATGCAGAGGTCTATGATCATAGAGAAGAACCTTCATAGACAGAGAGGGTAGAAGCTTAAGAAGCAAATCTTTGTAGCTTTTCTGGAGAATATCCTTCTGAAGAAGAGAGAGCGCATAGTTTCTCAGACTGTGAGGGAATTCAGGGATCACAGTCTGCTTCTTAAGAGCTTTTAAGGACTCAAGAGTTAATATGGGTTGGAGGAGTCAGAGAGAATGAAGTAGAGAGTGGCTCAAGAGTTTTACAATAGACTAAAGTAGAGAAGAGAGCTCAAGAGAAGGCAGTATTGGGAAAGTAAAGGACTAGAGTATAGTTAGGAGGGTGAGGTCACTCAGAGTAGAGTTTTAAGTGCCTGGAGGCTTTACACAGAGCATAAATAAATCCTATGATGATAGAATAGCAAAATTAATAGAAATTAAGTAGATAAATAAGCAATTGATCTGTCTGTCTTTCATAAATCTATCTATCATTCTTCATCATCTTCGAACTGATATTTCTGCTGCTTGAAGAATTCCTGTTCTAACTGCTAGCGCTTACTCACACTAGATTGCACACTCTTACCAGCGGAGACCTCCTGCCGCATCATCATCCCAGATATCACAGATGCCTTACTATTAGACTCGTTTGCGAAGTCTCTCTGCCTGTCTCTATTGAGCTATTACTACTAAAGAACTTCTCGTTTCTCCTTTTCAAGTTACTTATTATTGGCTCCTTTGTTATTATTTGTCTCCGCTTATATGAAGTCGTCAAGCTTGTTGCTTTTAGAGTTTGAGGACTGGCCACCGCTGCCCTTCTTACTCGACACTTTGGAGTCTATGGCGTCTGCGTAACAATAATGATGATAAAAGATTTTTAATTATTTTATAACCCTTGAGGGCGTTGCTTAGCTTACAGAGCAACTGAGCGTGCTCCAGTTTCAAGTTCTTCTCCTTCTCCTGCCCCTTTATAAAAATAAATATTATAAAATATTATATTTTATATTTTTTATTCTCTCTTGGAGGAGTTGGATGTCGCCTTCCTTCTTGACTAGTTCCCTCTTGAGCTGGTTGGTCTTGTCCTCCAGCTCCCTCTTGACGTGCTTGAGCTGCTTGATCTCGTCCTCGTAGATGGTCTTCATGTTCTCCATCGTCAGGTCAAACGCCTTCCTCGTCTCCTGCTTGGTCAGTTGCAGCCGTTCGTAGTGCAGCTTCTCCAAGTCCTTCATCTTCAGCTCGTACTCCTTAGATAGCTTCAACCTCTAAAAACTATTATAAATTAAATTAATTAAATCATTTTTTGGCCTCTGAGTCTCGAGTTCTTTCTGGTGGAGAGAGGAGGTGAGGAACTTGAATATACCCTTCAGGTCAGAGGCGTCCATCGACCCCTAGCCATCTTCGCCTCCTCCTCCCATACCTCCAAACAAGCCCATCTGCATCTAGGTCTGCTATTGAGCTAGCTGAGCTAACTTCTGTTGTTTCTCAACTTCAAACTCCAACCTCCTAATAGTGTCGTCTCTCTTGTTAAGTTCCAGCCTCAGGTCGTCGATCTTCTGCTCGTACTCCAGCCTTGCTTCCTGACCCTTCTCCCTGATCTACTTCACCAAATCCATGTTCCTGTCCTTCTCCTCCTTCAGCAGTTGCTTGCTGGTCTCCATCAACCCTTGTGACACCTGCACTTTCTATTGCCACTCCAGCCGCTCCTTCTGCCAGTCCAGCTGAAGCATCTGCCCTAACTGCTCACAGTCACTCAGCAGCTTAGCAAGAGCCACTTTCTCCACCACTTCCAGTCTTGCGGGCCCCTTGGCGTTCTCCTTATAGAACTTACGTAACAACTCCCAGTCCGATGTCAGCTACTTCATCTCAGACAGCTCATTCCCTATCAGCTAAATTAAAATAAGCGATATACTATTTTCTCCAGCTTTTGCTTGATTTGGTCATGGAATTTGAGAAAGAGGTCTTCGCAGTCCTTGTCAGAGACTTGCATGTTGTTCTGGTTGATGATCTCCCACACCTGATCTAGCTTCTCATCGAAAGCCGCTCGCATCTGTACCAGCTTCTCGGGCGGTGAGTTAGCTATAGTCACGCTATTCAAGGTCTCCAAGCATTGAGACTTTGCTTCTTTCATCAACTATTTCAACTCAGACAATAGCAATAATTAAAGGAGAAGATACAATATTTTATCAGAGTCTTCTAGTGGGAAGCGAGGGATGATCATTTCTTGGATGAACTGACTGAGTTGCTCTTGTGCTGACTCGTACACTCGCCTGATCTCCCCATCGACTACTCTTTCCCAAGCAGTTGTGATAGTCGGTATTGAATCAGAGTTCATTTAGAGAAAAAGAAAACTTTCTCCTTAATATAAGGATATTTTATGTGATTGCTTGAACGTAGGTGTCAGCAAGTTCGCAGAACATTTTTCCAGTGAGTGATTACCCATCCAGTAACTTTGGCTTCAAGTTATAGAACACCTTACGCAGCATATCCTCCACCTACATCCTAAACTAAGGCCTCAGAGTTTCATAAGGCGCATAATTAAAGACATCATCATTTATCATAAGGCATATTGTTGATGTCTCTAAGTTTCCTCTCGTCAGAAATGGGCCTGTAGAGTACTGAGCAGTCTCTGTCTTAGAACATGGTTTGCAGTACTTGCCTCACTTCGTTCTTGCGCCTCACAGCTTCCAAGCCTTATACATCTCCATCCTCCAATCCCATCTAGCCCACATCCACAGGTCTGAGTGCATTCTCCAAATACTGCTTAGCGTTTATCTAATTATCGTTGTCGTCCACCAGCTGCAGTGCGAAATCCCTAATTACCCACATGAACGAGGGGAAGTACTTGCTCAGATTATGGTTGGCGCCACCACCCATGCCTGTGGAGCTGCCACTATTAGTAGATTGATGAGAAGAGGGAGTACTCGAGAAGGCAGGATCAGCTAGGTTATGTGGCTGTGAGTTAGCATGGTTGACATGTATGTGCTTGCTAAGGTTGCAGACCAAGGAGAGAGCTTCCAAAGCGTTTTCATCAATGGCGTTCATGCAGTTGAAGATGAAGTAGGAAGAGAGTAGTAGAGCCAGCGAGAAGATCTTGATGTCTATTTACTGGTCTCTGTTGCAAGAACCCAGACCCTCTGTGTCTATCAGAATCGCGTGCAAGTCCTCACTCACTCTAATAAATATGAGTAAGCTAAGGCAAATTTCTGAAATAAGGTTTAGAGATATAGTTCATAATCAAATTTTTTGAATGAGTTTTGATATCCTTTATACAAATAGCAAAGATTTTAAACTCTGACTATGGCTGAGACAGGTACAGAAGAAGATTTGAGAGAATATAAGGGCGTATGGAAGATAGAGTAATGGAGTTGGGTGTGTAGTGTAGTGGTATCACGTTCGCTTTGCATGCGAAAGGCCCCGGGTTCAAACCCCGGCATATCCAAACCTTTTTTCCAAAAGGACTTAAACTGCCACTAGCTTATTTTTACCTCACTTCATCAAAAGACCTCACCAAAATATTGCACTTAGGATACTCTTCTAAAATGTTATTTCGCTTACTGGATTCAATATCTGTGAATCGATTCTGTTAATCTTAAAATACTTATAGTTATTTATTCATCATCTGTGATTAGAATATAAAGACACAAAGTTGTTAGCTGGCCCTCCGAAATTATCCCTCTCAGCTGTATATTGATTAAGTGTGCTGTATGCGAGTGAGTTAGACTTGAGTGTGTTCATCTCCTGGCTGAGCCTTTGGTTATAGTGAGAGGCCATCTCCCGCAAGAAGTCTTCCCTCTCTTTCTACTCATCGAGCCACTTCCTGTTCTTTTAGAAAATGTTCTCCAGCTCATCGAACAGCGACTTGTCCTGATCTTTGTGAGCAGACATGCCACCTCCTCCTCTACCAAATTAATTCTAGTTGGCTGGATATCTTTGAGGGGTTTCATCTATCTATGGCCGGATTTAAGTCAGATCAGGGTCACCTATGGGAGGGTATCTACCTTCCAAATCTTAGTTTAAATTAATAAATACTCATTGTATAATCAAAGCCCCTCTGGTCTTGGAACTATTAGTTCTTTGTCGTTTTACTCACTGCCTTATTCAAGTAGTCATTGTTGAAATTGGGACTATTGATCTGTAGAGGCAAGTTAGCAGCAGTGGCGGCTTTGAAATTGCTCTAGCCATATTGAGAGGGAGTAGAAGTCTTCTGTGAATAGCCCTCGTTATGAAACAAATAATCGTTATCTGCAATCCCTTATGGGAAAGGCTGGCGCATCATTTTTTAGGTACTTCTCTTGGAGGTGGTCTGGTTTGAAGTCTGCTGGCTTTGAGAAGGAGTCTGTTCGTACTTGGCTACTGAGCGCCAGCCCAAGAACACTCTCAGACTTAGGAAACGCCTCTTGAAATCCAAATACCTCTTAAGCACTATTCGTTTAGTCAATTTATGCTCTTCAATAAGAAATTGAGAGTAACATTTAAATGCAATGTTGTTTACAAAACTCGAATTTAATCAAACCTCAGGGAAATGATTTTGTAGAAATTGGATATACCTAGGAACTCAACTTTGAAATTGGGAATCTCAATACTGATACGACCTACTAGGTATGTATATGTGCTGTCACTGAAGCGGGGGAGGCTTTCAAGGCTACACCAGCCTACTTCAAAACTCAAGCCCATACTCCTTAAAGTTTTAGACAGCAGCTATATGTATGGGGTAAGCTTACAATTCGAGTTAATAATTTCTATAGGCAACAACAGTTCTGCAGAGCTTGGACTCCCCTCTCAAATTCTTGATGACTTGCCATAATCAGATACCTTTTCTAAACCCCTCTTGAACCCAACTTTCACGGCTGGAGGCATCCTTTAAGTAGCTGCAGGCAACACTCACTCACTCTTCTTATTCAAATCCAATCCTCAAAAAAGCGGGACCACAGTCATTAGCTGTGGCTCAACTGTAGTGACTGTGGATGAGAATGACCGGAGAACTGAGTTTGATGAGAAAAGTGTGGAGCTCAGGTAAATAGAGATCATTGAAAGTGTCCCCTTCGCTGTTGACTTCAAACTCCCGATCATCAAGGTTTCTTGTGGAAAGATTTTCAGTGCCTTCTTAGACTGCCAAGGACAGCTCTACACTTAAGGAGATAACTAGTTAGGATAACTAGGAATAGACAGTAGACAGATCTTTAGCACCATCACTCCTCGACTAGTCAAGTTTCCAAGTACCTTGTCTCATGGCAAGTCTGTTGCTGATAGGATCATCGATGTGTCTTGTGGCTTCGAGTCGTGCGTGGCTCTGAATGTCTAAAAGCAGATCTATGTGTGGGGAAAACGCATGGGTCAATATCCTTCATTCAATCTTGACTTCCACACAGTGCAGTAAACTCAGCAGATTCAAATCGAGGACAGGCACTAGTTTGTGCCTAGGCTGGTATAGCGAAACCTTATTCACTACTCTATTGAGAAGATCCAAGCCTCTTACAATAACGTTGCCATCATTTCAAGTGAAGGAGAGCTTTTGGTTCAGGGTTTCAATGAGGACGGTTAACTCTGTGCAGGTCGTGAGATTGGACCTCATCTACTTTTCTTTGGCGACTTTCTTCCTAAGGATTACTTCAAGGAGTAACATTTGAAAGTGATGGATGCTTAGTTTGGCTTTGGCCACTTGATAGTTCTCTGCTTTGACAAGCTAACCCACAAGACTAGGGTGTTTGGCTGTGGTATGACCTCTTAAGGACAGCTAGGAGTTTAGCAAGAGAAGAAGCTCTATAAGTTTGTGGAACTCACTTAACAAATCAAGGAAGCGATGAATGACTAGGAGGACTAAGTTATTCAAATTGCTGTTGGGTCTGTTCACTCTATGTTCCTGACTGAGAAGTAAAGAGTTTTCGCATGCGGCTAGAACATCCATGGCCAACTTGGGCTTGGAAATTTGAGCAGCAAAGTCAAAGCTATCAAGGAACTAAACTTGAAAGAGTTGACTCAGAGATACAAGGATGGGTTTGAGATTTCAGACTTGAAATGCGGCAGTCTCTATTCAATGATGCTTGTCAAGCCTTTAGCTCAAGAGAACTGAAGAAATAAACCAGCCTTTTCATCTCTTTGCTATAAAGAACTTTGAGATTTTGAGAATGTCTTAATGTTGAAAGCTTCTTTCTAACTCTCTCTTTGATATCATTTATCTTTGTTTATTTTGAATAATTTAAATTTGCCTCTCTCATTTATTCTTCCTCGTGTAACTAATCACATGAGAGAATTCGAATTTGAAAATCAGTTTCTCTTTTACTAAAGTTTTCGAACACAATCATTATGATTACACCTGCTGCAGCTTTCTTCAATGTTTGTCCTTAGATACCTTAAAAAAGCTTGATTTGTAAGCTCTGAGTATCTCAATAGCCTTCTCCATATTCTTCTGCGCCCTCGCCTATTTGAAGTAGTTGTTATTCTGCTGCACCTTCTTGAATACACGCTTGTTCCATTTCTAAGCCGCCACATCTATACTCGTCACGTCTATTATCCTATTTTGAAAGAATAAGTTAAGATAGTGTGTATGAAGTTTAGGATCATTAATACTTCATCTTTATCCATTTTCCTTCTGTTCTCTTAGAAAAGCGAAAATATTTCTGTAATGTGCAAATGGTGAAAGTATTTGGAGTGAAAAAATGAGCATGCCATATTTGACTATATAGACCTGGCAAGACGAGTAGGTCGAAACAGAATTTTCCTTTCAATTATCACTTTTCTCTAAAACTTTTGAGACATTCCAAGCCCTTGCCTATACAAATAAGAGCTTTATTCCCTATATAAAATTGACTTGGGCTGCACATTTCAAGTCGACTTTTGAGATCTTAGGACAGAACTCGAGAGGGGGTCCCGCCTTCACCAATTAAAAGTTTCCATGATTTAGGCGCAATTATAATTAATTGCAGAGAGTCAGAGACAGTTTGTAAGTTTCTCCGTTGGGTGATTAATCAAAGGGAGCAGTAATAATTTAGGGTATTTGAAATAAATTAAATCTCAATAATTATTTAAAGATTAAGCCTTTGATAATGAACACAAAGAAGTAGCTGGGAAGCTACGATGACGAAGAGAAGCAAAGCCTTCTCGGGCCCAGAGAATGTAAGTAAAGCGCCGCCCATTGCCCAAAACTGTCCCAGCCCACTCCCTCTGACTTTCTATGTGAGTCTCATCTGTTTTGTAGCCGGAGATGCGGAATAGCCTCATAAGTAGTTGCTCAATCAGCAAAAATGGGTTTACACTTTCCACTTTAACCATATTTAACTTTTGTTGTTAAATGCGACTGCTGGCTCGGACCAGCAGCCTGTAGTTCTACGCAGCTTTGAGATCAACAAGATAAAGCAGAACTCGCTCGCATTTTGCAACAATCAGATCACGACTTCCAAGTACACGGTGATCACGTTCCTCCCCAAGAACTTGATCGACCAGTTCTCCAAACTCGCAAATATCTACTTCCTTCTCATGATGATCCTCCAAGTAAGTATGCGATAGATGCAATCGCCTCCCCTGTTAGCAGGGGCAATATTTAATTATAAAGGATATTAAATTCCTCCTTAATTAATCACACTCCTATAATCGCTCCAGTCTCATTAAAGGGAGCTCTATTTACTATAAGAGGTAGCAAAACTCATTAAAAGAGTGTGAGTTAGTGTAGATACTTTTTTAACCAGCTTTGCTAACACCACTCTTAAAAGACCCTGACTACCTCTTTCTATTATGAGAGAGTCCCCGTCTTGAAGATTGAGATTTATTAACTTGCTTTCGAAAGCGAATCCCTTATTTCTGAGATTGATTTACGCATGCATATCTTTGAGTGATTATAATTTTGGAGTTAAATAAAATGGCGCATCTAATCGCCCATTTGGTTACATCTTGGTTATTTATTAAGGATGCTCACCCCTATCTTTTAGACTATTCCCCAAATCTCGATCACCAATGGGCAACCGACTATCCTGCTACCTCTTATGTTCGTTATCACAGTTTCGGCCGTCAAAGATATCTTTGAAGACCTAATAATGATTGTAGAAACATACTTGCACTTCTCCAATTGGAAATTTTGATTTCCCATCTCACTTATCGTGACACTCGAAGTCGTGAAGTTCTTATAGGCACAGTTCATCCAGTGGGATGCTGACATCTATGACACCACTAAGGACCTCAACACCAAGGTGCAGACCTCAAACCTCAACGAGCAGCTCGGTCAGGTCGACTACGTCTTCTCAGACAAGACCGGTACCCTCACCTGCAACCTCATGGAGTACAAGAAGCATTCAGTGGGCAAGTACTCCTATGGTATTGATGGAGCCAACGCCCCCAACACCAAGGAGATTGGCGTTACTAACTTCAACTTCCAGGACGACGTCTTCGAAGCCCACATGAGGGACAAGAACCACCCCAACCACAAGAACATCCAGAACTTCCTTACCCACTTGGCCGTCTGCCACACCGTCGTCGCCGAATACAGAGACGGCGATGTAGTCTATAATGCTTCCTCTCCAGACGAGTTGGCTCTCTCAAATATATGGAGACTTTTTAGTAAAGGGCAGAGATGACGACAATAACATCGAAATCTCCATCAACGGCAAGTCAACCATCTTCCAGCTCCTGACTGTGATTGAGTTCTCCTCTGACCGTAAACGTATGACTGTCATTGTACGTACTCCTGAAGGAAAGATCAAGGTGCTCATCAAGGGAGCTGACAGTATCGTGCAAGCCAGACTTTCTGACGAAGAGCAGGCCGGAGAGCTCTTGAAGAGCACTCTCCAACATTTGGAAACCTACGCCTCAACTGGACTTAGAACCCTTCTCCTAGCTGAGAAGGAACTCACAGAACAAGAGTACAGGCAGTTCAAGGATGACTACAGAGAGGCAGCTAACGCCATGATTAAGAGAGATGACCGCATGGCTGAGGTTGCTGACAGACTTGAGCAAAACTTCCATATCGTGGGAACCACTGCCATCGAGGACAAGTTGCAAGACGATGTAGACAAGGCTATCTTCGCCATGAAGAAGGCTGGTATCAAGGTGTGGGTCCTCACTGGAGACAAGACTGAAACAGCCATCAACATCGGCTTCTCCTGTCAACTCCTTAACGACAAGATGGAACTCTATATCATCGATGGGCACACCAAGGCTGAGTGTCTCTCCCAAATTGCTGATTCTAGAAAGATGCAAATTATAGTCTAAAATAAATTGGAAGATAATTATCTCTTAAGTAGATAGGATAAGAATAACTCTGAGGGCCTCAGAACTTCAGGAACAGTTGTCTCAGGAGAGTCTTTATTCAAGATCATGAGCTCGCAAAGAATCACCAAGCAGTTCTTGAAATTAGCTTGCTCCTCATCAGTGCTCATCGCATGTCGTATGTCCCCCAAGCAGAAGGCAGACATCGTACGTCTCATCATCGCCAACAACCCTCACGTTACTACTCTCGCCATCGGAGACGGTGCTAATGACGTCAATATGATCAACGCAGCTCACATCGGAGTAGGAATCAGTGGAGTCGAAGGCCAGCAAGCAGTTGCTGCTTCAGACTACGCCATCGGCCAATTCAAGTACCTCAAGAATCTTCTGTTTGTACACGGTAGAGAGTCTTACAGAAAGAACTCCTTCCTCGTCTGCTACACTTTCTACAAGAACGTGTAAATACAAAATAATATCTAAAGGTAAGTATCATTTCCTTTTTTACGTGTTGTTCGTGATGCCTCAGTTCTGGTTCGGTTTCTACTCTGCCTTCTCAGGCCAGGTGTTCTACGAGAAGTGGATCTATCAGATCTACAACATCCAAAATGAAAATAGAAAATCAATGATTCCTATGCTGCACTCTCATTTATAGTGATCATCTTCACAGCCTTCCCCATCATCATCTTTGCTCTGTTCGACAAGGAGGAGGAGCGCTCTCACTTCATGAGCAACCCCAAGGCTTACAAGATCGGCCCCAAGAACCAGAAGTTCTCCACCTTCATCTTCTGGAGATGGATAGTCTACGGTATGGCTCAGTCAGCCCTCGTCTACTACATCACCTTCACCACCTTCAACAGCACCGTTTCCAAGAAATCCTACGAGACTGGTGACCTATGGACCTCAGGCACCTTCGCCTACTGCGCCATCGTGATCCTGGTGAACATGAACATCCTCTACGGCACCTACTCTCACTACGCTATGTCCATCTTTGTGATAGGCGCCTCCGTGGTTTCCTTCTTCTGCATCTTCTGGCTTTTCTCCTACCTCCACTTGCCTACCCTGGACCACCTGTTCGAAGAGATGATCACCTACCCCACCTTCTACCTTAACCTGCTCTTCTTCTTCCTGATCACTTTCCCCATCGACCGCTACCTCTTCTTCGTGAGCGAGTGGGTACTCGAACGCGAGAGAGAAAGTGAGAGAGAGAAGAAGATCAACGACAAACTCAAGTTCACCAAGGGACTCGACCCCTCCAGACTTGCTCCCATCCAGAGATACACTCATCATTAAGCTAATATCGAAATGAATAGTCAGAAGACTTTTATTTGACTGGTTTCGCTTTCTCAGGCGAAGCTGGTCACGTGCCTCAGATCACTGACAAGCTCCTCAGAGCGACTACCAACGTCATGCAAGCTCAAAGACTGCTACCTGCCATCAAGAGCTAGCCCACCAGAGTCTGAAGAGAGTAGTAGACCCTTCACTCTCTATCAGAGTGAGGATGATATGAACTCATTTCCACTTAACTAAGCTACTATATTCCAGCTACTCTTAACCCAAGAGAATAAATATATAACTCCCTCCCCTCAAAAGAAGCACTCACTCAATGTCTCTTACTGCTGGTCGGTGTTGGTACAGAGGGTGTGGTGCTTTTCAGTAAGTTTGATTAATCAGAGTTAGAATGCTAAGGTTATTTAAAAACAACAACTTAACTTTAAATTAAGGTACTATCACAGTAATAAAAATCCCATTTTATAAAAATTGCCACCTAATCTATAATTTTATCGAATATAGCAATAAAAATTGTATACACACATATCCATCCATATTATAATTATCCTAATTTATCATTAAGTAAACTATGATAAAGAGGCTGCAAAATTGCTTTATGATTCCTCTGGTTGCTCAAGAGAACATGCGCTTGTATTTATTGTGTTGATCGTCATGGAACTTCTTTCTGATCTGCTTTGCTCTCTCAAACTCCTTTCTTCCTTCCGAGTGGCTTGGATCCATTTCCACCAGTCTCTTCAGAGTCTCCACGCTCTAATCGTACTCTTGCAGCTCTATCAAAGCCTTGCCTCTGAAGTACAGCCCATAAATTAATCATTCTATTACTGCATTGATAAGTAGATTTTTTCATTTTTTGTGGATGGGTGGGGTGGATATCGAGAGAGGATGTTTAGAGAAAGTAACGTAAAATCAACGCGAGAGGGAGCTGAGAATGAGCGAGATTATATAATAGTTTCTCAATTATTAAAGCACTGTTAAACAAATAATAAAGACTAATCTCTTCAAGATTATATCAATTCGTAATTAGCATATTACCCAAATCATAAATATACTTTTTAAATGAAGTATATGGGTTATAAGAAAGTTTATTTTTCCGTTTTGAGAATATTGAGAGTGGATTTTCAATTGGCGAACTGGGGGAGCAAGGAGAGTCGATTATTATATTAGCTAACCGTGATTTAAACTTCAAATATTTATTTAATTCTGCACTATAATAATGAGAGGACTTTAAGAGAAAGCACTCACACAGCCTTTTAATAAAAGCAATATCACGACTACCTATTCTTCTACACTTGGGCAATACTCGCTGAATCAGCACCGCCCGCCCCTGCCCACTGTTTCCCATCTCGACCCCTCAAAAGAAGGAGCCAGGGAAAAGAACCCTGCTACGAGCCATGGATACCCAGGCGCTGGGGGAGTGGGAGGAGGAAAGTTTGGGGGACTTTCTATCAATGCTTATGGCTCGAGGATGCAGAGACAAGAAAAAGCAAGCAGCCTCAAGTTTGCTGTCTGTCAAACTGTCATCCACGAAGATGCCTCTGAGCAAGAAAGAAAAATTTTCCAGTCTCATAGCATTAAAGGGCTTTTAAATATACGTTATGAATTTGCTGAATAAAAAGTGCGATCTCTATATTGTAGTGAGTATCTGGATGATCTTCAAGTGCACTAGCTGGATGCGAAGTAAATCCTCTAGGATCGCAACGAGAAGGAGTGCCATTCACCGATTCTCGCCGCTTAGTTTCAGAAGAAGGCGCAGGCGCAGACTATCAACTAGCTCAAGGGGCCTTCATTTCTACAGCGCCGAATGGAAATGAGAACAAGCTAGATGACAGTCACCGCCAAGGAGTAACTTGGATCCACTCTCACCACTCTTAAGGGTCAAACCAATCACCACCTATGCTTATAATCAGTTTTCAATTCTCATCTTCTTACATTCGTGAATGAGTAGGGAGGTAACCACACTTCGATAAATCTGGTATCAGGGGGAGGGTTGAAAATAGGAGGACTGAAGACTTTCAGCAACATGGACAGTTCGCTTAAGATTAACACTGGTGGCTTCGGCCTCAATTGAAGCGCCCAGCCCAAGCTTTAACTCCAACCAAGGGGGCATTTATAAGAAGAGATCGACTAAAAGCAAAGAGAGGAGTAAAGTGTATAAGACACACAGCCAAGATAAGCCCAGCTCAGTGATAAAAATATAGATAGGGATCACATTTGTCTATTATTCTAGAGTGAAATTAAGGATGAAGGGATATCAAAGCAGGATGAAGTGAGTCTGAGTTTATATATCATCTTCTTCAGTTTATAGCTGTATCTATAATTTTCTAAAGTCTTAGACTGGCAATAGATAAAATAGAGGTGTAACAAGAGAAAATAATGACAGCCCTAGGGGGCGGTGGATATCTTGACAATAGTGGAGGAGATTCGCGAAGAAACCGTAATTTAGATGACCAGGGAAGCAATGGGAATAGCATTAGCAGCAGCAATACGCCTAACCGCGACAAGAATGAATACTACAGCTTCACAGGGGGCAGTTAAAATCATCACAACTTTGAAACCAACACAGTGGGTTAATCATTGCAGCCGAGTGACTTTTAAGACAGCAGCAGCAATTCAAACACGACAAACAATTTCCCGAATAAGAGAGAACTCTTTTTCTTTTTGTTGTTTCCCGTTCATTAAAAGCAAACCCATTACTCAGGCAGACATGAATTCTCCTTAATTCATGATCCCAAAGTGTGATCAATTGGAGAGCAACAAACTGAACTCTCCTAAAACTGGGGCTAGATTCTAAAACAGAAAAGACTTGATTAAGGGGATGAGTATCACAAATAAAATGCGTAAATAGGTAATAATAAATTATTAAGTAAGGGGAGTCTAGATCAAGTAAGTGTAGGAAACTAGAACGTGAGTGTAAATTTAAAAAGCCTAGACTTTCAGCACTAATCAAACCTCATGAATATAAAACCATCGCAAGAATGATCTCATAAAGAAAATATATAGATAACTTATAGATTATCTTTTTATCTGTATCACAAGGAAAAAAAGTTCAGGAAAAACTTTCACAAAACATGCAAGCTGCTGAGTAGAATAGTGAGCGAGACTATGCGCGAGGCAGCTTCGGCGTCATCGATCTCTCCAGCCAACCTCCGAATTCCCTGAGTACCCATTTCGACGAAGCTATGTGTGGATCTCATTAAGACAAGTAGTATGTGAGTGTACTTATTGTATGCCTTATTTAAAGACAGAAAAGGAGAGATTCCACTACACTTTGAAGAAGATATACCAAATAGCAAAGATCAAGTATCCCAGAATGCATTATTATTTGCAATTATTATGTTATTACTATTGTGGATTTATTTTTCTTGTAATAAGTAAAAAAATAGCACAATGTGCATAACCGAAGAAATTGGCTAGTTTAGAGCCAAATATTCTTCTAATTTTAATCTATAGGAAATAATTTGCTTGTATATTTACATTCAGCAATAATTATATTAAGGGAGTTTGCAATTTTCCCGTAAACTAATATCTCACGAATCCTTAATTCTAAGAATTCCCCAGCAAGTCAACTCTTGATATTAATGAGTGTGTGAAGTTTTCAGTAATTTTTACTTCATGCTCAAAATGGAGTTGCGGGTTTTGCGAAACTTTGAAGTATTTCTTGCTGCTCTATTTGGTTTTACTTTCTCTCAATTTATCTCTTATTAAAATTTAATCGCTCTCTCCTAATCAAGAGAGCATGTCTTTATATTTTTACGTTTTCTCTCAATCTCGAATTATAAGCTATTGAGCAAATAAGAAAAGAGGAAATTTACTGTTTGAATTTAAATTATATATGCTTTGTTTTTAGCACTAACATTTGCAATAGATGTCATCAGCCACTCGTCGCAAGGTGAAGTTAGAGATTAAATTAAGATGCGCAAATTATATTTTATCATATATTGAATATGAGATGTGCCAGAAGGATACGAAGAGTAGCAATAACCTGCCAGACATTAAAAATATGCTCACCCCTGAGCAGCAAATATCTTACACACATGCTTTACTCCATAGAGGTTTATTTATCTTTGGACGATAGATACAAGGAGGAGGAGTTGAGTGATGAGGAGTCACTCTTCTCTCAAATGCACGATTCTCAAGTGAAATATGCGTACTATATATCTTATATTAAGTGAAAAACGAGAGCATAGATAGGGATGTGGCTCAGCTAAACCTAGGCCACGAGTCCAGCTTCGTTTCCCGCCTCTCACACGACAACAGCAACTCAAATTTAAAAGCATCAAGGTTTATTCTTTCTAAGAATCCTTTCCTTAAATTTGAACCGCAGCTGGACGGAGGAGGACTTCAAATCATAGAAGTCTTGAAAGTGATGTGAAGCTGTGGTGAGAGTAACGACTTACCAAAGAGCGGGTGACCTAATTAATTATTGAGCGACTTATAAGTTAAATTCCCCCAGGTATAATAGAAAGTTATTAAACAACAACTGCAGCAGCAGAAGGAGAGAGATTTCGAAAGTGAAAGTGGCGCCCCTAAGGACTTCCACAATTTAATCAAACTGGTATAATACAGCAAATATATCTCACGCAAAAATTAACTGACTGCGAGTGCTCCTCATATAAGGGGAGGTGGACTAGGGATGAGAGATGTTGTAGGTTCATTATCATAATTTGAAAGTTAAGTCAATTAAATCATTATCGAAGTCTTGAGCGTGTGTGTATAATTACGCATGCGCAACCACCCATTATTTTAATGCAGTCTTATTTATAATGTCATAACTATAAATCATATCAATCACTTACTAACTCGTCACTCTTCTCTCTCCCCTCCGTATATTCACCAATAAATTCTATTACACCTCATCACCTCAAGAGAATATGCCATAGTAAAAATTATCATCGAATCTACCAATCTCCTTATCTTTATCAATATTTCTGAGCTTAGATTTCTTACCTTCTTGATCTATAAGTTTCTCATTTTTCTTTTCCAGGTCTTTCATCTTCTCCTCTATAAACTTCTTCATTTGATTCTACTGGTCGTTAGTATAGAGTGGGCTGTTTATTGAAAAATACTTGGTCTGAATCTTCTGCTTCTGTAGAGCGTTCCTGAGAGCAGTCGTCTCCAAGATATTTGAACCTATGAGCAGACTGTCATAGTAGCTCTAGTCATACTCGATTTTCTTAGCATCTCCTTCTTTTTAAGCAACTTGAGACTCCTCCAATAAAATATAACCTTTAAATATGTGTGTCCTATTAGTGTTGCTGCTTGAGGGACTGAACATAGTCTGAGGAAAGATTTCCACAGCCCATCAAAAGCATGGCCACATGGAAAGTTTACTTCAAAGGGTTGTGCTTGGGTTTTAAGGCTTCTTACTGTGCTTTAGATCCTCCAATTTTCATCTTGAATTCCTCTTCCTCCTTCTTTTGCTTCCCTTTCTCTCTCTCCGCTAAGAGGCTTCTCTTGGCCTCTTCCTGCACTTTTAAACTTGCTCCTCCAAGCTTCCATTTGAGTTTGATCTGTGACTCATCTACCTGGGCAGGTCTGATGCTTTTATCATCCTCATCGAGATCTCTGAGAGAAGACCTCTCCTCGTTTACTACTTTGAGCGCGGAAGGGCCCTACTCCTACTTCTTATGATTGGACTTGAATTCAATATTTTGCTCTTCGTTGTGCTCAGAGGTGCCGCTTCTATCTCTCCTAGGCTTTTCATATTTTCTGCCTGTGTATGCTTTATCAGCATCTCTTGACTTGGAGGTAGCACGATCTCTTCCTCCTTTATTGTTGTAATTGGATTTGTTGTTGTTGTTAGTTGAGAAGGCAAAAGCTTGCTGCATACTGCAGACTCTTAGTTATTACTCTATTAAATTATAAAATATAAGTTAGTTTTCTGAAAGCAAAATATATAACCTTTATAATAGAAAATAAGAGAATATAAATCTATTCTTCTTCTACTCTTAAGGATTTTTATAATCTTTTATACCGCCATTTTAAATACTTCTAAATAAAAGTTTGAATTTCTTTTTATGTTTAAATTTATTGATGGAATACTTGAACTTGAGTGCTAGCATAGTTACTTAGGTAGGTTTATTTATTAAATTATTTGAGCCATTACTAATTGTGTGAGGTTTTATAATTAAAGCAGCAGAATTTAAGCTAAAACAAGAATTATAACTTTAAATTTTGACTGTAATGGAATCCCTGAACCCAGAGAGGAGAGTCAAAGTAAAATGCATGATACTTTTAAATGCTTATAGCTTGAGAATCCAATGATATTATAAATAATTAATATTTTAAAAAATTTGGGGGAAAAAAATTTAACTATAAGGGGAACATATATCTATAGCTATCAAAGGGTTTATTACTGGATGCGATGAAGGAAATGTAGAGACTCAATGCATCATTTTCACTAAGAAGCAATAAGCAAGTGCCTCCACATCTAAAGCTGAGTAATGTTGAATTGCATCGAGAGCGGCATCGAAACTTCAAATCGATAGAGAGTGAATGGCAAGCAAATTTTTTTAAATGTGTATTTACTCTATGTCACAACTTATCTCTATAAATCAAGTAGAAAAATGATTATATATTAAAAAATAGAAAAAGTGAAATGCATTTTCCACTTGATAGCGTAACTTTCTTGAGTCGCTCAATTTCGATATTCGCCGTGAAACGTCTCTCGAATATCTACTTGCGCACTTTTTGCATATCGGAAAAGTAGGAGGAGAGGCTTGCACTAAAAAATGCGATAGTGATTTTCCTCCCCCATACTTAATTTGCACTTGTTTTCACTTGTATTTTATGTAATACAGCCAT